>JAJOOO010010911.1:0-60047 GCA_029582685.1 Solanum piurae
ACAAATTTAATTAATTAGATAAGGAAAAGACTGAAATACCCTTCAAAAATCCAGATTGGACATTTCCTTATTTGAACAGCCCAACTTCCAAAGGGCATAACTCACTCATACGAACTCGAAATCGCAAACTCAACGACGTTGTAAAGATAATTCCAAGAGATTTCCTACCATATCTGGAAGTGCTCCTAACTCATCCTGAGCTAGAACTTATGGACAAATTTAATTAATTAGATAAGGAAAAGACTGAAATACCCTTCAAAAATCCAGATTGGACATTTCCTTATTTGAACAGCCCAACTTCCAAAGGGCATAACTCACTCATACGAACTCGAAATCGCAAACTCAACGACGTTGTAAAGATAATTCCAAGAGATTTCCTACCATATCTGGAAGTGCTCCTAACTCATCCTGAGCTAGAACTTATGGACAAATTTAATTAATTAGATAAGGAAAAGACTGAAATACCCTTCAAAAATCCAGATTGGACATTTCCTTATTTGAACAGCCCAACTTCCAAAGGGCATAACTCACTCATACGAACTCGAAATCGCAAACTCAACGACGTTGTAAAGATAATTCCAAGAGATTTCCTACCATATCTGGAAGTGCTCCTAACTCATCCTGAGCTAGAACTTATGGCCGTTTGAAATTGACCAAAAACTCATTTTTTCCTAACTTAAGTAAATTTCCAGATTTTCCTTCTTTCCAAAAAATGACTATTTCCAATTATTAGCTGCTTCCTAGTTATTTAAAATTGCGAGATGTTACAATATCTCCCCCTTGGAAACATTCATCCTTGAATGAGATTACTCTTACTAGGCTAAGGGTGTAACATGCAACATTCAGTTCAAGCACCCACAAGCAAATGCAAAAAAACATGCCAACTTGTAAATTAAATAGTACTAAGAAGAGAATTAGTACCTTGATCTGGAATTTCTCTGGATTCGAAGAGATGTGGATATCTTTTCTTCATATATGCTTCAGCTCCCCAAGTAGTTTCCTCAACAAATTGATTTCTCCATAGAACTTTGACTGATGCTACCTCTTTTGTTCTCAACTTGCGAACTTGGCGATCTAAAATCTAAACAGGGATCTCTTCATAAGATAAGCTATCCTTGATCCCAATATCTTCAGTTGGTATGATCAATGAAGGATCTCCCATGCACTTCTTCAATATGGAAATATGAAATACCGGATGAACTGCTGCTAACTCTTGTGGTAGCTCCAACTCATAAGCTACATTACCTACCCCTTTCGATATTCTGTAAGGGAAATTATACGGGGGACTAAGCTTCCCCTTCTTACCAAATCTCATGGAACCCTTCATGGGTGAAACTTTCAAGTATACCCAATCATCTACTTCAAACTCTAACTCCCTTCTCCTAACATCAGTGTAGGATTTCTGACAACTCAGCGCCATTTTCAACCTCTCTTGAATCACTTTCACCTTCTCCATAGCTTGATGAACTAAGTCTGGTCCTATCAACCCAGCTTCACCAACTTCAAACCATCAAATAGTATATCTGCATCTTCTCTCACTTCCATTCCGGAAAGTCTGTATTATGAGCCCTACCACCAGGACTTTGGTGCTCTACTTTAACTTGTTGGTCATTCGGACACTTCGCAACAAACTCTGCAATGCCCTTCTTCATACTATTCCACAAATAGACTTCTCTCAAGTTATGGTACATCTTTGTGGAACCCGGTTGGATAGAATATGTAGAGCTATGAGCTTCCTCCATGATCCTCTCTTGGAGTTCACCCACCCTTGGTACACACAACCTACCTTGATACCTCAATTCACCATCTCCCCCTTGTTCAAAAGCTAATATTTTTTGCTTATGAACATTTGCCTTCAATTCAAGCAAAATGGGGTCTTGGTCTTCCTTGCCTTTTACTTCTAACACTAATGATGATTCAGCCCCATTCATCACCACTATCCCTCCTTCTATTGAATCCATAAGTCTGTAAGTCTGACTCCCAGGCGTGCAAGTATAGGCACATCTTTTGCCAACTCTCTCTTTTATTCTTCAACATGGGCGGTACTACCCATAGACAACCTGCTTAAGGCATCAGTAACAACATTAGCCTTACCTGGGTGGTAAAGAATACTCATGTCATAATCCTTGAGTAATTCTAACCACCTTCTTTGTCTGAGATTGAGCTCTTTCTGGGTAACACATACTGAAGGTTGTTGTGATCAGTGAACACATCCACACGAACACCATAAAGATAATGACTACGTATCTTCAAAGCGAAAACTACAGCAGCCAACTCTTAGTCATGGGTTGGATAATTTTTCTCTTGAACTTTCAACTGTTTGGAGGCATAAGCTATTACCTTGACATTCTACATTAATACACAACCCAAGCTGTAGCGAACCTTTCGAAATAATATAAGACAATAACTCACGAGATTTTTCTGCATATATTGTCCTCACACTAGTAAAAATGATATAAAAAGAATATTACCAAATTTTTGAGTACCCAAACTAGGTGGTTCATGCTTCACACAATCATTCAAAATTAGTGGTAAATTTAATATATTACAAGACTTGGGCTTACATACCCCAAAAGAACAAAACATATAGCCATACTTATATTACAACCCATGGTTTATGTAAATATACAACACATAGATCATGTATAAGTCCCAAGATTTATACAAAATATAGATGCCTATATGCAACTGTGATCTTCCTTAAAGCTCTCAAAATCTCCATCTCCAATGGCCCACTTCATGCCTCATCTCGATCATTCCCTACTATAGAAATAAATATCGCTAAGCATATAGCTTAGTGGTGTAAAAACTGTAGGTTCGGAGCCATCAAATTCACCAAGTTAACTTTCTCAAGTCATGAGCAACACAATTGACACATAATAAATAAATCAAGTAACAATATAAAAAGAGTATCAAGTTCGATATTTAAAGATCCAAATGTCAAGAACGCTCGTAGCACCATTTTCCAAGAGATTCAATAACAAGGCTCGCCCAATATATACATCATGTCGTCACACCAAGCATAAGCAGGTAGCAAGAAGGGACGACACCCTGTATCAAGAAGGGTCAAAGCCCAATAATCAAGAGAACGAAGAACCATATTAAAAATGGCTTTCTAGTTCGTACTTAAAATGGACAACTTCCATTCTTAAGACGGACTAAAAATCTAGAGACAAGATGGAAAATGATCCGAATCAAGAGGCATGCCAATAGTGACAAAGTCACAGCCACAAGAAGGACAAGGTCCCAACAAGAGTGCCAGGTGATCAAACAATCAGTACAAGTGGGCGAGTTACACAAGTGTCTTTAATATCTTAAAGGATACCAACATGACAATGCAAAGTGACAAGAGGTAACCAAGGTACCAAGATAAACTTTCAGATATACCAGCAGGTAAAAAGAGTACAAGTACAAGTTTATACACAAACCTCAGTGCTTTAGCATAGAAACAATCCAACACAACTTCACGAGTTCAAACCGTAGACCAACCAACGTATCAAGGTCCTAAACTTGTTCACGAGTATATACAACCTTAAACATACAATTAAATAACCTCTTTAATTCCTAGTAGCTCAATAATGTTGACGTAAAATAGGATTATCATCACAAGTAAGTTTAGCCTGTACAAATACGACTATGCTCCCAAAACAGTGATTCTGGCCAGCCTAGTACCTAACTTAGATTTGAAACGGAAAACGGCAAAACTAGACTTTATAACCTTCATTAAATATGTAGGTACATATCTTAAGGTTGAAAATAAACAAGAATCACCGCAAAATATATTTTGTACAAAAAAATATATTCAAAACACTAACAGTTGTTCATACAGGATTTCTAATTTCGAATTCTGGACAGAACTTGTCCTATGTTGCGTCCCATATTTCGAATCCATAACAGCTAAATTAGAGTCTTAAATAAACATAAGAATTGTACATATACAAATTATCCTTCCAAATAATATTTATTCACTGTAAACGAAGTTCTATAAAACAAGTTATGCTTAAAATACAAAACACTATCCAGCTAAAAAATAGATTTTACCACTTACCAAAGAGAAGGGTGTGTCTCGAATCCCAGCCAAAAGGACAAAGCTTTCCTCTTGTGATTTTGAAGAACAATATGTTTAGATATGTTTCTAATGTTCTAAGGCTTGAGGAAAACAAATTTACTAAAGGAGGTGTGAAAATATATAGTCACAAAAGTGATGTTTATCCCTTGTACAACTGTCCTTCAAGGTGCTGCCCAAAATGCATACATATACACCTATATATATATATCCTTCACCTCCTTTTAAAGTTATACATAATTCTAATTAGAATATTACATAAACACTCCAATACAATCCCTTAGATTATGATCACAATTTATGTTAATCAAGTTAGCAAATATCACAACATTTCAAGTTTCCAAAATGAAAGTAAAACATATTGTAGTAATTTAGCAACGGTAAATCGACATGCGACTCTTGGTTAGTATTTAGGGGTGTTACACAAGCCAACTATGGATGCATCACAATACACCACAAAACCTTGAGTACCTTTCGGTAAGGTCAAAACTGGGGTAGTAGTAAACCTTTTTTTCAATTTCTGAAAGCTTTTCTCACAAGCTTCAGACCATTGAAATTTAACTGTCTTCTGAGTCAACTTGGTCAAAATAGACGAAATAGACGAGAAACCCTCTACAAACCTTCTATAATAGCCAGCCAAACCCAAGAAACTCCTAATACCAGTTGGAGATGTGGGTCTAGGCCAATTCTGCACTACCTCAATCTTTTGGGTATCAACTCTAATTCCATCACCAGAAATGATGTGGCCCAAGAATGCCACAGACTCAAGCCAAAACTCACACTTAAAGAACTTGGCATACAACTCCTTATCATTCAATGTCTGAAGAACTATTCTGAGATGGCTAGCATGATCTTCTTCATTCCTTGAATAGATTAGTATGTCATCAATGAGGACGGTAACAAACATATCTAAATAAGGTTTGAAGGCTCTATTCATAAGGTCCATGAACGCTGCTGGTGCATTAGTTAAACCAAACGACATGACCAGAAACTCATAATGAACATAATGGGTCCTGAATGCTGTCTTTGGAATATCACATTCCCTTACTTTCAACTGATGGTAGACTGATCTGAGGTCAATTTTCAAGAAACAGGAACCACCCTGAAGTTGATCGAAAAGATCATCAATTCTCGGAAGAGGATACTTATTCTTGATGGTAACCTTGTTCAATTGATGGTAATCTATACACATCCTAAGGGAACCATCTTCCTTCCTCAAAAATAGGACCGGAGTGCCCCAAGGTGAGACACTTGGTTGTATAAAACCTTTCTCTAAAAGATCTTTCAACTACTCTTTTAACTCTTTCAACTCTGCTGGTGCCATTCTATATGGCGGAATAGAGATAGGACATATATTTGATAATCTATACCGAAGTTTTTATCTCTCTCAGGAGGGACTCCGTGTAGATCATATGGAAAGACATATGGAAAATCTCTTACTACTGAAACTGACTGACTAGGAGGTATCTCACCAATAGAGTCATTAACTCGGACTAAGTGATAGACATAACCTTTAGAAACTAACTTTCTCGCCTTAAGGTACGAAACAAAATGACCCTTAGGCACTGCTGAACTGCTCTTCAACTCTTATAACTGGTTCACTGAAACCTGGAACTTGACTACTCGAGTTCTACAATCTATTGATGCATAACAGACAAGAAGCCAGTCCATACCTAGAATGACATCAAAATCTACCATGTCTAACTCAGCTAAATCTGCCATGGTACTCTTGTGATTGACGAAAACAAGTACAATCACGGTAGACTCTCTCTACTAGAATAGAATTCTCAACAGGTGTAGAAACACTGAAGGGCTCAGGATATTGCTCTGGAAGAATATCAAAACTAAAGACTTGGATCATACCAGTGACAACATCTGGCGAATCCTCTTGCTCTTGGCGAGTAGTGATAGCATAAAGATGGTTTCCTTCTCCGTTTGCCCTTGAAGTAGCTTATGTATATGCAACTCTATCTGGTGGAGCAACTGAAGAAGACTGGGCTCTATTTCCCCCATTACCATTACTTTGTTTACTCTTAGGACACTCTCTCCTAAAATGACCATTCTGGAAACACTTGAAGCAACTAGTGGAGCCATCATGATACACTCCTTAGTGGCTCCTACCACACTTAGAACATGCAGAAGTCTTAGTACCCCCTTGTGCCATAGTACCTTGCGAATGCGCAGGTCTAGCTCTGAAATTCTGACTATTGTACTCACATTTCTTCTTGATGTAGGTGCACTAGCAAATGATGGAGCAGGTCCTTTCTGCTTATGTTGGAAAAAAGACCGGTTCACACTACTCTTTTGCTACCCGGATTCATTTCCTTATGTCTTAGACCTCTTATTCTTAAACTCTTGTTTATCCCTTAGCTTATCCTCAGCAACTTGATACACATGAATCATCAACCTTGTTATGTCCATGCCACCTATTAACATCGCAACCTTACTTTCCTTACTTGTCATACGAGGCAACCCAACAAAAACCATACTCATCTTGCTACTCCTGTTGTCAACCATCTCTTTGCTTCTCTTAGTGCACGGGGAAAGAAACGCACCATGAAAGCACTCTAAAAAAGAGTCCAACTCACAAACAGTTACGCGTAAGCATGAGTTAGAAAGAAACTTTTTATAGATAAACTCTAAGGTACGAAATGAATATGAAAGAAGTGACATAGTTCCTAAATGTTGCAGGTTACTAATTATAGATGTGGTGCACTTCACACCGATAACTAGGACTCTACAAACATGGCTTCCTAGACTCCATATGACTCTTGAACTCTGTGCTCTGATACCAAGTTTGTCACACCCCGAGCCTACACCCTGGACGTGGCTGGCACTCGAGAACTATTGCTGGCCCCAAGCGAACCCTTGGCCTAGCTTACTTACTCAACGAAAGACTTTAAGCATTAAGAAAAAGTACTTAAATGAAAGATAACTCAACTGTCTCAAACTAAACTCATAAAGTTTTAAAAATAAACATTTAACTTAGCCAAAATGGCAAATCAAATATGAACATAAGTCAATAAGACAATAAAGACAAATGAACTAACTGTCTGTCTATCTATGAAGCCTCTATTAACTGAGATGGATGTTGGGACAAGACCCCCAACATCTTAATGAGCTAAAATGATAAAGTAATGAAAAAAGGGATCCTCCTGAAGCAAGGAGGGTCACCAACAACTCTGAAGCTCAACTGGATCAATGATGCGCTGGATGCTGATCCTGGTTACCTGCGTCTGCATCATAAGACGATGCAGGCCAATTGAAATCAGTACATTGAATGTATGAGTATGCGAGTTGGAATGCTAAACAAGATATAGGCATGAAAAGAATCTAAAAAACACACTTACCATAGCTTTACTCAACTCCTGAATAACTTAACTCAATAGAAAGTAATAAAACATATGCAATATATAGAAAGCTTGTAAAAATAGTTGAAACAACTTAGTTCGTTAAAGAAAGTGCAATAACAAACTCAACTTTACTCATATAGAAAATAATCTAGTTTTTTGTGGGAGATTCTCTAACCGACAACCACCACTATGAGCCTAAGTGGTGATATAACACTTTACCTCACACTGGCATGGACTATCCTATACCTTGCCGGGGGTATAGGACCTAACTCACTAAGTGGATCCACTAGTCTATGCTAAAATCATCTTAAGGAGTCATCTAAAAAGTATGATCCTTTACTACCCATGATAGCTACATGGTTTATGGAGACTTGAGTTAATATGAACTCACATCCCCATATCGGTGCTCAATACTACTCCCAAAATATGCTTAGCTCATGTGTTTGTAAAACTAAAACTCTTTCTTTGGTTTGAGATAATTACTCAAAACTTAGCTTAAAAGCTCTCTTGGAAATCTCAGTTTCCATTCTTTCTCAAATGTGAAAACATTTACTCTTTCACTGAAAACTAGCTCAAAGTCTCTTTTGGAAATCAAGGTTTCCTTTCTTCGTTAAATGTGAAAACATTTTACTCTTTGGGAATACATACTCCCGAAATACTCTTTTGAAGACATGAACTTCAAACTTTACTCTTTTCTTAACTTGAAACTTAAGTCTTAAAACTAAGTTAAAACGTTTGTGGAAGACTTTTGAAATACTTTATGAACTTGTCTTAACTTGACTTTTGACTTCTCTTGACTTGACTCTTGACTTCTCTTGACTTATATTGACTCGAATCTTAACTTTCCTTGAATTGAATTTATGGATTCAAGGATTATGATTTGTGATAGGTAAGATCTCATGATGTTTATGAATGATTTTGAATAGCTAAACTTGAGAAAAGTTATGAAATCACGGTCTTGGATCAAGTCTGCGACGCGGAGATGTTTATAAATAAATGCTCGCGAAATTAAATTTTGAAACAGAGGAGTCCACATCCTAACCATGACGCGGAGATAATATTTGGTCACTGGGGGAGCAAGTCCACGACGCGGACTTGCGTGCCAAAATCTGCTCGACTTTTCCTTCTTCGTTTTCCAGCCCCCATTCGCCCAAACTCAACTATTTTTCTCAAATTCATTTTAGATTCCGATACCAAGCATATGTACTCAAGAACCTAACTTGAAACAACTCTAGAACTCAACGTAAAGATCTCAGAAAACTCCACAATTCAGCCCAATTCAAGAACGACATTCAAATTCAAGAATACATGTCAAGAACATCAACTATCAAACTCTTTTAGGATGAATTTCGCTGAACTAAAACATGTTTGGCGGGTCGGTGAACGAACCCAATACTATGAAATACTCACATACCTTGTAGGGATCACCCCCGACGAAATCCACAAGCTAAACTCGGCGATCTTGACGATTTCCTTGCTTCTCCTTCTCTTTTCTCCTCTTCTCTAAAACCCTAACTCTTTTCCAAAAGCGTAAAACTGACCAAGTTCAGTTTAGAACCTCAATTAATTCACTAAAATGAATTTAATTAATTGGATAAGGAAAAGACTGAAATACCCTTCAAAATTCCGGATTGGAAATTTCCTTATTTGAACAACCCAACTTCCGAAGGTCATAACTCAGTCATACAAACTCAGAATCGCACAAACTCGGTGGCGTTGGAAAGATAATTCTAAGATATTTCCTACCATATCTGGATGTGCTCCTAACTCATCCTGATTTAGAAGTTTTGGCTGTTTGAAATTTACCAAAAACTCACTTTTTCCTAACTTAAGTAAATTTCCATATTTTCATTCTTTCCAAAAAATGACTATTTCCAATTATTAGCTTCTTACTAGTTATTTAAAATTGTGAGATGTTACAATTGATGACTCGGAAAGTCATACTGCATAAACATTGATGGTATATTGTTTGATACTATACTGCTCATACATTGATGGCATACTCGATTGTCATACTAATCATGTTTTAGAAAACTCTTTTCTCAAAACTCATTCTTACTTTCACAAAACTAGGTTTAAGAACTCAAATGTTGGCTTTAAAAAGTTTTTAAAAAGTTATAACTCAAATCATAGGGTTCATGTGAAATTATGAACATGAATGACTCAACTCAAGGATCTTAATAGAAATGAAGAACCTCAGTACTCAGAACTCAAGACTCAATGATACTACTCATCTCAAGACTGCTCAACTCATAAGGTTCATGCGGAATTATGGGCATGAACAACTCAACTCAAGGACTTCATGGGTAACATGTTGTAGTCCCATAAGTAGGAATATAATCTCAAAAGGATTAGGAAATCAATGCTCCAAGACTTATAACTCGAAGATACTACTCCTATCAAAGATGCTCAATGTATGAAGTTCATGCTAAATTTATGGGCATGAACGATCAAATCGAGGGTCTACATAAAAATATTGAAATCATGTATACAACTCTTCTCATTCTCATACTTACTTCCTTAAAACAGAGATCAAATCAGTAGTTGATCTTAAAAGATTCACAATTGAATTCAATGACTTTCTTGAACACTACTCTTAACTCTATCTTGAATCCGAATTATGAATTCAAGAGTTATGGTTCATGGTACGAAGGATCTCGTGATGATAAATTAGACTCATGAATACATTCTCCTCTTTCTCATACTCACTTGCTCGAGTCTTGAAATATGTTATTTGAAATTGTAGAAGACTCCTCAAAAGACTCAAAGGGACTTTCTCAAAATGTTTAGAAGAACTCTCAAGACTTATCTGTTAACTCAACTTGAAATGAATTCAAGGTTATGATCATGTTAGGAATGATTTCTAGGCGTTTAGAAGTAGTTTAGAGTGTTTCGAATCGATAGGGCTTGAAGGTACCCTTTTAAAGGACTCAAACGGGCGAAACAACGAAGAAGGGGTGGGGGCAGGCAATCCTAGCACACTGAGTGGCGCAGGGCGCATGCCCTCTACCTACAGAGGTGTGGTTGGGGCGCACTGGTTGGCGTGGGGCGCCAGGCCCCAACACAGAAAATCCCAATGACTTTCTTTGTTCATTTTCTCACCCTAGTTCGCCTAGATTCGAACGGTTTATTCCTCAATAACTTGGATCCGATTACTCAACATAAGTACACACTAATATACTCAATACAACCCTCAAAACACTCACTTTCATATCAAGAAATCATCAAAACCCCAATAAAACAAGATTGAGAATGAACTTCACGAACACTTATCATCAAGAACTTAAATCTTTCAATCTTTATGTACGAATTCAAATATGAAAATCATGTTTGGCGTGTGGGTGAACGAACCCAATACTATGGAAACTTACATACCTCTTAGGAATCAAACCCTTGGAGAAAATCCACAACAAAACTCAAGCATCTCGACGAACACATTGATCCTCTCCTCTTTTCTCCTATTTTCTCTTCTTTTCTCTTCTTGAACTCTCAACTAAGACCCTAGGTGTATATTAGGATTATAAAACTGAACCTAATCAGGTTAGACCCCTAAAACCTTACTAAAAATTAATTAAATCTGATTGAGTAAGGAAAAGACCAAAATACCCCTCACTATTTTCAGGTAACTTTCCTTAATTAGCTAGCCTGACTTCAAAAGGGAATATCTCACTCATCCGACCTCGAAACTTAGCAAACTTGGCGGCGTTGGAAAGATAATTCAAAGACCTTTCATATTTCTTGTCTTTGGTCACTTCCTTAGTTGAAAGTGCTTTTCGTAATGAAGTTCATCAAAATTAAATAGAAAAAATGAATGGATGATTACTTCATGAGCAAGTGTATTGTGCCTTATGTAAAAAAAGATACGTGTTACCATTTCTGACGATAGTATTATGAATTGATTTGAAGAAATGAAAATTCGCATAGTATAATTATAATGGTATATTTTGATTGATCAAACTTGATTTTGTTGTTATTCCATGCACGTCTTTTCATATTTATTTCTTATATGTTGAACCCGCTTGGTAAAAATCTCAGTTCGCCACTAGATCAGATTAGTTAAATTGAAACATCACACAATAAACATTTTCAACATACCATTAGTGAAATTTTACCAATATCTAACCTCATTCACAACATACCGATGTCTCACAACAATTACACAAGTGTGGCCTGCTCCAAATAAACAAGTAGTCTCAAGACAAGGAATTCATGTCCCCCGGATCTCACCACTATATAGTCTCTCTTCCTCCTCACTCTCATATGTACCTTGATCAATTGCTCATATATAAAAACATGCCAAGGGTTTTTAGTCTTGCTCATTTAGTCATGACATGCGGGAGAACCTATGTATCCATGTATCATACCGGCATGATATCTGATCATACATGGTACATGATCCAACACACACATAACTATGTAAAAGTAATCTCACAATGTACTCAAGCTACACATCATCAAAATATTAAATTTATTCATATCATATTAACATATAACAGTATGCTTAGTGGTTCAATTATCTATAAAGACAACAGAATAAGAACATAATACATCACAAGTGCACAATTGTAAACATCAGTCATATATAATAGATAGTTCAATAGTTCACATACTTATCCATACAATCATCATTAACTCAATTATAACAAACACACGCTATGTCTGAAGACCAATCAACATGTTATACAACTCATATTACATACAAGAGCCTAATTAAAGTCTAACTCTTAATAACATCATTGATTATCGTAGTTACAACACACATGTCACTCCTTTAAATTCCCACCTCCGATTAGCCAATTTAGGGACAATATTGTATTATGTTGGACACTAACAAATATTCTAGAGACATCACTTCCTTATCAGTTTGTTCTTCATTGTAAATTAACACATTGTTAATTCAAAAATTGTATCACCCTCCCTATTTCCCCAAATGATAACAACAAGCCCACTAAACAGAACCTTCCTTCCCCATAATAGTTATTAAGCTTAACATTGTTTCATTAACAACACATATTAATACCACTAGTTGATTCTACAACATTCTCAAGTTCCTTCGAGTTTAATTATAACTACCCACAATTCCAAAGCATAATATTCATATTATTTACCCCGAGGATAATTGAAATAATTATCAAGACATACAAGCATGTACATATGTCAAAATCTGATCCCTCAAGTGATCACGATGACACCTACTATAACGCACTAGTAGGTAGGTTAACCCGCAATTCAGAATGACAAGTAATGAGTTTTAGGGTAGAAACAAAGTCGAAGCAATCAATTTAACCAGACAACAAGAGAGAAAGAAGAAACAAACCAATATATATATATATATATAAATATATATATGTATGTATGTATATATATCCATTCCAGAACTAGGAAGTCACAAGAAGAGAGCTACTAATAACGAGTAAAAGTCCCAAAAGTGGACCCAAAATAAAAAGACTTGTTTCAAAATACAAAAGACTAGTCATAAAAGTATAGATGGAGATAGGAATATTCAGAATGCCATGTGCTCACCCTCGTCTCCGAATACGGCAACATCAGGCTCAATCTCAATGCTGGTAGATGGTGATCAGACCGACATCATAAAACAGATGTAGAGTGTAGCATTAGTACCAAAACATCGAGTACTTTGTAGGCATCACAAGTCAACTGAACAAGAAGAGTAAAATCAATATGAAGTACGATACCTCAACATACTAGAGGCCAAAGAGTGGAATTATAAAGGAAATGCACATGAGATTGCTAAAAACTTAAATGAAGCAAGTAACAACAAGCTAAAACCTAATTGGGCCTGCATACGCCTAGAAGGTACAGTTGTGCCTAAATGAAAGTAAAAACCCAAACAAAACCTAATAAGGCCGAGAAGAGTACAGAGGAGCTAAGAATTAATAAAAGAACCCTGAGGATACTTTCAGACCCATTATAATCACTTGGTCAGAACTTGAAACTGATCTAAGGGGTGTGTCTGTACTTAAACTGAGATTAAAATATGAGCATGAACTTGAACCGTGACTAAAATATTAGTTAGGGACTGGAACCATAACTAAGAGTCACCTACTTGGGGCTTCAACCGGCTAGAAGACACCCGCTTGGCACTTGAACCCGGTTGGATTGGATGTATACAATGACTAGAACCATAGAGGAGAACTCCAAAGACCTCAAATACCCTTGCTACATCAACACTGGTAAAAATTTAACACCCCATAGTATAGTAGACTAAACTAGGGCTAAGTGTGAGGGCAACAAGCCAACAAAAAAGGGCAAGAGCCAAGGGAGAGGGCAAAGGCTGCCCAACTTTCCCGAGGCACTGCCCAACTTCCCACGAGAGCCTTCGCGGCTCATGGTGGTCACAAAAAATCATGGGGCCCCTCGTGGTGGTGAGGTAGTAGACTCCTCAATGCTTCCCAAGTTGACCTTCTCCACACGAGCCACTTCACGGCTCGTAAAGCCTTAAACGGATTGTGGGAGGGGGCGTGAGGTTGCCTTAGTCTTTTAGGGGTTAAGAGAAGGTGTCCTAGAAACTGGTACCAGACCAGAAGATGGCCCACGGCTCGTGGTAGGCACCACGGCTTGTGGAGCCCTCCGTGAAGAGGAGGTAGTAGACTGCCAAGAGAGGGACAAAATAAGACTTTATGGTTTTAATTAAAATAAAGTGAGGTCGTTTTTCCTAAACCAAGTACACCTATATAAGTGATTTTCACATTTAAACTCACCATTCAAGACAATTTTTCCAAAACCCCAAAAGAATCCCAAAGTTTTTCCCTCAAATATTTCTCTCTCTAGAACTTGAAGAAGATGAAAGAGTTCCAGCTAGGATCAAGGTCAAGTCTCCAATCCTCAAGCATATAAGCTTTGTAATCAAGGTATGATGGCTTTTCATTATGGAATTCTTTCATCCATGGAGCCCCCATGAATTCCCCAATTTAGAAGAAGAATTCCATAATTTTAGTTAGGGTTTCTTCTAATGTTATGGGTTTTGATCCAGTTGAGTTAATTATGATTGTTTATGACTGAATTGATAGAATCACATGTTTATAGGATGAATTTACATGTACCCATTCCTAACCCATATCTAGAAAGATGAAATTGATATAAATAGGTTTTATGTCATGAAAGGTTAAATTGAGGATTTAGATGTATTCTTCTAGGATTGATGAGATACATTGTAGATTGCTTAAGAGTAAAGCATATAGACATGAATTTCTTAAGAGTAAAGCATATAGACATGAATTGATTGAGATCAAAGTATCTACGATGAATTATTGCTTGTAGGCTTTGAAATTAGGATTGTCTTGAGACTAAAGCATGTATGATGAATGATGAGTAGTAGTTCTCTTAGGGTAAATATAATATGATGAGTTATGACTAGTATGGCTTTGAGTGTAAATCTTACTTGATGAATTATGATGATTAGGGCTTTGAGAGTAAAACTTATATATATGAATGTTGATTTGTAGATAGGATTGTTGTGGAAGGATTTACCCACATGACCTACTCTATTAATGTATAAATGTATAAATGTGAAAGGTTTTCTCACATAGAATGATTCAAGGTTGAAAGGCTTGATGTAACACCTCAAAATATTCTAAGGCAAGGGTCTAAGGAAAGGTTCAAGGACGTTGGAAGAGTCCACATTCAGTGACCCCATCCTTGAACCCAATCCTTGTGAAAAATATTCTAAAAAATGTTCCAAGGCAAGGGTCCAAGGAAGGGTTCAAGGACGGTGGAAGAGTCCACAGTCAGTGAACCCATCCTTAGACCCAAGCCTTGTGAAAAATATTCTAAGGCAAGGGTCAAAGGAAGGGTTTAAGGACATTGGAAAAGTCCACGGTTAGTGAACCCATCCTTGTGAAAAATATTCTAAGGAAATGATTCAATGACAAGTTCACGGCCCGTAGAATGGTCCACGGACAGTAGACCCATCCATAGAGATAGACTTGAAAAAACAATCCAGGCCTATGCTGGAAGATAGCCTTTACTAGCCGTGAATCAATGAATGGCCGGTGAAAGCCTTCCTTGAAAGGTACCCGTCACTTAATTGTTTCAAGGTTATATGGGTCATTTCCTATGCATCTAATACCTAAAATAGATCATTTTAATCCTAATCCTAGACACTATATAAGTCATTTTAAGTCAAAATACACCCATTCAAATCATTATTTCCCAAAACCCAAATCAATTCCCAAAAAGTTCATCTTCTCTAAAAAAATTCTCTCTCTAGAACTTCAAGAAGAAGAAGAAGGAAGTTGGGGTTAGAGTTCAAGGAACAAGTTTTTCTACTCAATTTCATTGGATTCCATTGCTAAGGTATGTTAGTTCTTCATCCATGGATAACTTTCATCCATGGAGTCCTTCCAAAACCCCAATTTCAAAGATAGAAATTCCCCCAGAAAGCTAGGGTTTGTCTCCAAGTAATGGGTTCCTTTAAAAAATGATTTTAATGCTTGAATTAGTATATATTATGATTGAATTGATGATTTATTAGGGTTTTTATGTTGAAATACCCAAGAACCCATGAAATCCCCTTATTTTTTAATTATGATCTTGTGATGTGGGTTTGTTGATTTTAGAAGAATGTTACGAAGTTTATGCATGTACTGATTGGGCTACTTGAATTATGATTATATCCATGTCTAATTTAGTAATTCTAGATGTGTTGATTGAATATTATTTATGGTACTTGAAGGGCAAAGTATGAGAGTTATGCATGATTCTGAGGGTTATGCATATGCTTTAAGAACACTTGGAGAGTAAAGTGATTATGATTATGATCTAGTTGTTGTGTTGTTGGAGGTTATCCTCATGTACACACTTACGTATGAATATGATATGATGTGAAAAGTTTTCTCATAATATGATGATTCTAGGGTTGAAAGGCTATTCTCACCTATTGAATCTATGAGCTATAGTATGAATTATATTGGATTGAGTGTCAAGACATTCTTCCATGAATATGAACTTAAGTCAAGACTTAATATGTAATCCATGAGAATTTATGATTATCACCGAGTGGATATGAATATGAGATGGAAGCTTTTACACTAGTTGAGTCCGACTTTCCAAATGGGTTCCTTCTACCTTAGTTGAGTCCGAGTTCCCAAAGTATGTATCTCATGAAATGGAAACCTTTTACCTAAGTTAAGTCGAGGTTTCTAGTAGAAATCTCCTTATCCCATAAACTATGTGACCACATAGGTAGTTAGCTAGTGGATCCACCTAATTATGGTTCTACCTTAGGAAAGTAGGAAAACCCTTTTTTGGTGTGGGGTATACACCGGATTCTATGGTAAGCTCACGTGGTCTATGTGGGTTAAGGCAAATTTCCCCTTTATGATAGTAAACAAGAATATGAATTATGAACTATAGTTACTCAAGAAGCTTTACTTAGTATGGTGGGATTATGGAATCTTATTCATGCATTGCACAAGTATGCTGTGAGGGTATTTATGGTATGTTCCTCTGATGATGATCTATGAGTTAATTATGCTTATGACTTATGCTTTTCCATTATCTTCCAAATGATTCTTTAACTTAGTGAATTATATGCATTCAACTAGATGTCCCTTTTAGCATGTTTTCATGATTTTTATGCATGGCTATTATACCTAGTGCATTTTTGTACTAGCCCAAATTTTCCTACATTTTCCGCAAGGGTTGGGTCCGGTTCTCAAGGCGGTCCCCATTGTGGCTAGAGCTTGGATTTGTTCATTTCTCCTTGCTTGTTGGTGAGTCCTCATGGTTCGAGGACATACATTTCCATTTAGTAGTTTCTTTCTTGTATTTGACTTTCGGATTTTTGTTAGATGGGTTGTGACCCTATTTTTGACTCAAGTATTGTAATCGATGGCTAATTGAGACAAGTCTAGACTTTCGCTTTACTTTATGAAAATTTTGGACTTGACATGCATTTTTACTCTTTATTGTTCTATGCTTATGTTCTGATATGCTAAGTGTCTTACATGGTGCCTTTCGGGGTTTTATGTGCCTTGTTTCCTCTAGGAGTACCCTTGGGTCGTGACAAACTTGGTAATCAGAGCACGCGGTTTAGAATTATTTTAGGATGATGTCTCATAAGCCACGTCTAGTAGAGTCTTGTTCAAGAGTGTGAAGCGCGCCACACTTATGAATGAGAGGCTATAAGATGTTTAGGAAATTTCACTTCTTTTACTACTCTTAAGTCGTTCCTTAGAGTTTAACTCTATAAAAGTCTCTCTCCTAACCCTTCTCTTGTGTCTTCAGGATATGAATACACGAAGGGCTAACACTAGAAGGATCGAAGAGGAGAATGTGATTCAAGGAGCTCCTCCTCAAGCTAATCAAACTCCGGTTGATCCATTGGTTGAAAATGTGACCAATGCGGAGTTGAGGTCTACTATCCAAATATTGGGTCAAGTCGTGACGGCTCAAGCCAATAGAGAAGTTGTAGCTCTGGTGAATCCTAATGTGAATTCGGCAGCGTCTAGTGTTAGGGATTTTTTCCTACAATGAACCCTCCCAAATTTCATGGCTCTAAAGTGAAAGAGGATCCCCAAAGGTTTATTAATGAGGTTTATGAAGTTCTTGCTATTATGGGAGTGTCTTTGGAAGAGAGGCGGAGTTAGCCGCCTACCAACTAAAGGATGTTTCTCAAGTATGGTATTATCTTTGGAAGAGGGGAAGACCCATAGGAGCGGGCCCGGTTTAATGGGAAACGTTCAAATTGGCATTTCTTGATAGATTCTTTCCCTGAGAGTTGAGGGAAGCTAAGGTGGAAGAATTTATTAACCTTCATTAAGGAAGTATGAGCGTGAAAGAGTATTCCCTAAAATTCACTCAATTGTCCAAGCATGCTCCGACTATGGTGGCAGATTCAAGGGATTAGATGAGTAGGTTTTTGACGGGTGTGTCCGACTTGGTTGAAGAAGAATGCCATACAGCAATGCTCTATCATGACATGTGTCACGACCCGAGCCTACACCCCGAACGTAATACGACGTACAAGACTCCGAAGAGTCTCATACAAGCCTCATAACATTCATAACATAAGACATAAGAAATAGTGCAAAATTTAAAACTCTTTTTAAATACATACAATCAAAAAACTTTATTTAGAAAGAGGAAGTCTACTTGTCTCACATGGAAATATGTTACATCTTGAAGTCTCAGAATAATAGGGTCACAACCCTTACAATAGAAAGTCTAAAAAGCATCTAGTACATGAAAGGAATGAAACATCAACATAACACTTGTCCTCGGATCCATGAGGACATACCACAAGCTTTGGAGGATAGATGACCCAAGTTTTGAACTAGAAAGAATCACCTCAAATGCCGGAACCTACACTTTGTAGTAAAAATAGAATAAATATGGGTTAGCACACAAAAATGTACTGAGTATGATATCCATGCAAAAATCATGCTTAAAAAGGACATTTTGGTTGAAAACCATGCATTATGTCATTTTGAGAAACATCATGAACTTTAGTATAAGAGGCATAAGATACAAACATATTCAACATACATATCTTTTCAACTTAATAGAACTATCACCTTAGGCAACCCTAAGTTATACTTGTGCAATGTACGAATGGCATCCCATAATACCACTCATACTAAGTATCCATTTGAGACCACCATAGATGTACTTACCATTCTTCATTCTCTTCTTTAGTCAATAATCATAGATAAGGAACATTCTCATTTTATAAGTCATGACAAGGAAAGTAACTCATAATAACATTTCCAAGTAAACCATTCATCATTACATTAAACCTTTAGTCAACATTCACATTAGCTTCATTAAAAGTACATTCATTCAGTAGACATTAAGACATTACAGAACACACCATAGGCCTCTCAAAGCCTACTCGTGCAATAGACGAATGTCATTCCATAATACCACCCACACTTCATAGAACCTCTTGAGTAACCATAGCACGTATCTCACATGATGGGAATAAGCATTAACCGACATAGACCATGTGAGCTTAACATGGAATCCGGTGTCTATCCCACACCGTAAGGGTTGGTCTACTTGCCTAAGGTAGGACCTACAATATTTTAGCTTAGGTGGATCGACAAGCTAATAAGCTATGTGGGCACATAGTTATGGGATAAGAAAGATGTTCATTGATACCCGGCCTAACGTAGGGAGAGCTTCCATCTTACCATATCCACTCGGTACTAAGCCTCCATTCCCATAGAGTAGTTCATTTTCATTAACATTATTATAATTGAGAGGGCTACTACCATTAGGTCTACCGACTCAAAGTACATTTACACATGAAAGGGCCACCACCATTAGGTGTACTAATTCAAGGTACATTATTAGGATAGCTCATTGAATCCTCACGAAAGGGCCACCACCATTAGGTCTATCAATTCAAGGTTCATCATTACATTGGTTCCTAGACTCATCATGAAGGGCTACCACCATTTGGTGTATCGATTCAAGACATAACTTTAGGATACTTCATTAATCATTTATGAAAGGGCTACCAACATTAGGTCTACCGATTCAAGGTTCATTAAGTCAAGATACATTAGTAACACAAGAAGAGGATGCCTAAGCCTACCAATTCAACGTACATCAATCAACATTACTTTCATTTTCACAAGAAGAGGATGCCTAAGCTTACCAATTGAAGATTTAACATTACATTGAAGAAACCTTTCACATTCTATCATCATCATTCATAAGTGTATAATTGAGAATAAGCTTTCAATAATAACAAAATTGCATTCTAGACATGATCACATTACTTTCATTGAAATCACAAAGCATATACATAACATCATGATTATACATCAATCCTTCATAATTTTTCCTCCAAGACTATGAATCAATCTCAACCCAAACATCTAGAATTCTACATTAGATAAGGGGAATATCATGATTCAATCACTAAATCAATATAGTCATACTCAATTAACATGTTTCCATAATCAATCAACCCACATCATAAATTCACAATTTAGTATTTGGGGGAATCATGGGTTCATGGGGGAATTTCATTATAAAACAACATTAATTCCTAAATTCAATCATAATATTTCATAAAACAATCATTGAAAACGTTTTGAAGTTGAACCCATGACTTAGATTGAAACCCTAACTTTTGGGTGAATTTGGAAGCTTTGAAATCATGTTTTGAAGGGACTCCTTGGATGGAAATTAACCAAGGATGAATACTACCATACCTTTATTGAATAAACTCCACGAAATTGAGTGAGAAAGATGAACTCTTGAACTCCAAACCTTGACTTCTTCTTTTCCAATGGTGGTTTCTAGAGAGAGAATTATTTGGAGAGGAGGTGGTTTCTGTTTTGTGTTTTAGGAATAATGAGTTGTAAAAGGGGTAGTTAATAGTTTTAAAATCCTTAAATAACTCTAATTAATCAATATAAACCGACTCCTAACTTAACTAACCACCCTAGGAATTTACCAAACTACCCTAGCCTTGGCCGAGATTAAGCAGCCTATATGTGCCATCCACGCCACTAGACCTACAGACCATGGGTGCATTGACGCCCCATCCTGCAGGTTCGTGGATGGTGGCTGAAACTCCTCATCTGGTGGTCTTGACCTACGACCAAGCCCTACGGGGCGTGGATGGACCTACGCCCAGTAGGTCTCATCGTAGGTCCTCATTTTTTGACAACTTTTTGGTTTTTGGGAAGCTTTGGGGTTTAGACTTTAGGGTCCTCTTCAAGGACCCTTGGTTGGTCCTTGGGGATTCGTACCTTAACGTTTAACCCCTAAACCTCTCAACCTAAGCTCGGGAACTCATTTTACAATATAGAACCCCATATAAAACTCAACAACACACTCGTAAGGCTCTAGTTTCACCTACTAGTTTTCCAAGTTGTTACAATATGGATATCTCAAGGCTTATGTTGTACGCTCAACAAATTGAGGAGTCAAAACTCAAGAAAAATAATAGATAAGCGAAAAGAGCTAGAACCGATGATGAGAACTTCTCCAATGCTAGGTCCAAATGATAAGGTCGACGAAGGTTTAGACAAAAGTTCTCCAACCAAGGCTCCTCTAGATCTCCAAGGGCCAACAAGTATAGGTTTTCCAACCCTAAACCTCAAGGAGGTAATAGTTGTGGTTCTTATGTTGCTAGGCCTAATTGTGCAAAATGTGGAAGAAAGCATGATGACAAGTGCCTTGTTGGTACCGATGGGTGTTTTAGTTGTGGGAAGGTTGGCCATAAGATGAGATATTGTACAATGCTCAAGGTTAAGGGAAGGGAAGATAAACAAGCTCCTCCAAGCGGTTCAAATTCCAATGCCCAAAAGCAAAACCTCTTTTATGCTCTTCAATCTCGAGGTGACCAAGAGAGATCCTCGGATGTGGTGACTGGTATGTTAAAAGTCTTTTCTATTGATGTATATGCCTTGTTAGATCCAGGTGCTACCTTGTCCTTTGTGACACCTTTTGTGGCCATGAAGTTTTATATGCTCCTTGAAGTGTTAGTAAAACATTTTTCGGTCTCTACCCCGATTGGTGACTCAATGGTGGCTAAAAGATTCTATAGAAGTTGTCCCATTTCCTTTCCTCATAGAGTTACTATGGTGGATTTGGTACAGTTAGACATGTCAGACTTTGATGTGATTTTGTGTATGGATTGGTTGCATGCATGTTATGCCTCTATCGATTGTAGGACTCAGGTGGTTAGATTCCAATTTCCAAATGATCCTATCTTAGAGTGGAAAGGGGAAAATTCTTTCCCTAGAGGTCAATTTGTCTGTTGTCTTAAAGCTAGGAAGATGATCTCCAAAGGGTATATTTGCCATCTTGGTAGGGTGATGGATGTTGAGTCTGAAACCCCTTCTCTAGAGTCGGTTTCGGTAGTGAATGAGTTCCGGAAGTTTTCCCTGATGATTTGCCCGGTATTCCTCCCAAGAAAGAAATAGATTTTGGTATTGATATTTTACGAGATACGCAACCCATTTCCATTCCTCCTTATAGAATGTCTTTGGTATAGTTAAAGGAGTTAAAAGAACAATTGAAGGATTTGTTAGACAAGGGTTTTATCCGACCGAGTATCTCTCCATTGGGTGCTCCCGTATTGTTTATTAGAAAGAAAGTTGGGTCTCTTAGAATGTGCATTGATTATCGTGAATTGAATAAAATGACAAACAAAAATAAATATCCCCTTCCGAGAATTGATGATTTGTTTGACCAACTTCAAGGGGCTAGCTATTTCTCAAAGATTGATTTTCGTTCGGGTTATCACCAATTGAGAGTGAGAGAAGTTGATATTCCCAAGATGGACTTTAGAACCCCGTATGGTCACTATGAGTTTGTGGTTATGTAATTTGGGTTGACTAATACTCTGGCGGCATTGATGGACTTGATGAATAGAGTTTTTAGGCAATACCTAGACATATTTGTTATTGTGTTTATTGATGATATTTTGATCTATTCAAGGAGTGAGAATGAACATGTGGACCATTTGAGAATTGTATTGCAAGTTCTTAAGGACCAATAACTTTTTGAAAAGTTTAGTAAGTCTGAATTTTGGTTAAGGTCTGTAGCTTTCCTTAGTCATATTGTGTCAAGCAAGGGTATTGAGGTAGATCCTAACAAGACAGATGCGGTCAAGAGTTGGCCTAGACCTCTAACTCCTTCTGACATTAGAAGCTTTTTGGGCTTGGCCGATTATTATAGGAGGCTTGTTGAGGGATTGTCCTCCATTGCTTCTCCGTTGGCGGCTTTTACTCAAAAGAAAGCTAAGTTTGTGTGGTCGGAAGCTTGTGAAAAAAGTTTTCAAAAGTTGAAAGACAGACTTACTTCCGCTCCGCTGTTGACCTTACCAGTTGGGATGTGTGCTCATGAAAAATGGTAAAGTCATTGCCTATGCTTCAAGGAAACTTAAAGTTCAAGAGAAGAATTATCCGACCCATGATCTTGAATTAGTAGCAGTTGTGTTTGCCTTGAAAATATGGAGATATTACTTGTATGGGGTCCATGTGGATGTTTTCACCTATCACAACAGTCTTCAATATGTATTTAGCCAAAAGGACTTGAGTCTTCGTCAACGAAGTGGTTAGAAATTTTAAAGGACTATGATATGAGTGTCCTTTATCACCCCAACAAAACTAATGTGGTAGAGGATGCACTTAGTAGATTTTCCATGGGTAGTGTGGCTTATGTAGAGGAAGAAAAGAAAGAATTTGTCCGTGATGTGCATAGGTTGGCTCGGCTAGGTGTTCAACTTGTGGATTCCACTAAGGGCGGTGTCATGGTCCATAATGGGTCAGAATATTCCTCTGTGATGGATGGAAGTATAAGAAAGATCTTGATCCTATACTAGTTGAGTTGAAAGAGTCGGTACTTAAGAAGTCCGTTGAGGCTTTCTCCCAAGGGGGAGATGGAGTACTTAGGTACCAAGGTTGTTATGTGTTACAGATGTTGATGATTTGAGGGAATATTTTTTAGAGGAAGCTTATAGTTCTCGATATTCTATTCATCCGGGAGCCACCAAGATGTACCGTGATCTATGGGAAGTGTTTTGGTGGAATGGTATGAAGAAAAATATTGCGGGATTTGTAGCCAAATGTCCTAATTGTCAACAAGTCAAGGTTGAGCATAAAAGACCGGGAGGCTTATTCCAAGATATAAGTATTCCCACTTGGAAATGGGAAGATGTATATATGGACTTTATTGTGGGTTTGCCTCGCACTCGAAGGCAACATGATTCTATTTGTGTCATTATAGAGAGGATGACAAAATCAGCCCATTTTATTCCCGTCAAGGTTTCTCATTCGGCGGAAGACTATGCCAAGTTGTATATAAGAGAGATAGTGAATTTGCATGGGGCCCATTTATCTATTATTTCAGATCGGGGTACTCATTTTACTTCACACTTTTGAAAGTCATTCCAACAAGTGCTTGGTACTAAGGTTAAGCTTAGCACGACTTTTCATCCCCAAACCGATAGGTAAGTTTAGCGTACCATCCAAACATTGGACGATATGTTAAGGTCATGTGTTATAGATCTCAAGGGTAATTGGGATGACCACTTGCTATTAATAGAGTTTGCCTACAATAATAGTTATCACTCAAGTATCAGTATGGATCCTTTTAAAGCTTTGTATGGTAGGAGATGTAGGTCTCCGCTTGGTTGTTTGAGGTAGGTAAAATTTCTTTTATAGGTCCCGATATAGTTTATGAAGCCATTGAGAAAGTTTGGCTTATTAGAGAGAGGTTGAGAACGGCTCAAAGTAGACAAAAGTCTTATGCCGATGTTAGAGGAAGGGATCTAGAATTTGAAGTTAATGATTGGGTCTATTTAAAAACTCACCCATGAAGGGTGTGATGAGATTTGGCAAGAAAGGGAAACTTAGTCCACGGTATGTAGGCCCATATCAAATTTTGAAGCGTATTGGAAATGTTGCCTATGAGTTGGATTTGCCAAATGAGTTGGCTCTAGTTCATCCGATATTTCATGTTTCTATGCTTAAGAAGTGTATTGGAGATCCGGCATCCATTATTTCCTTAGAAGGATTGGGAGTTGACGAAAGTCTTTCATATGAAGAGGTTCCGGTAGAGATCCTAGACCGGCAAGTCAAGAGATTGAGAAACAAGAAAATAGCTTCCTTGAAGGTTTTATGGAGAAATCATTTAGTTGAGGATGCTACTTGGGAAGCCGAGGCCAATATGAAGTCCCGATATCCTGATCTCTTTCCTTATACTCCTATTAAAGCTTGAGGTAACTAGTTCCTCTTGAATTTTAGTGTTTTGGGAGTCATGTGTGTTGTAGGTGTTTTCGCATGATTTCCTTATGTTATGCATGTTCTTGATGAAATTCATGTTTAGTAAGAAAATGAGTTTTCATGATTTATGTTCCTCATGTTGATTGTGCATTTAGTATGAGTTGCCTAATTGACTTCATGAGTTGAGTTGATGAACAACTTTAGTATGCTTTTGAGAGTAATTGCATATTGGCTCCATGATATTGTGTTGAGCATGCTTTTAATTTGAGAAGGTAGTTCCTCTTATGAATATGAGAAATATTGAGTTTCACACATAATGAGTTTTTAGATGTATTTTTTACTTCCTTGTGTTGCATTGATTATGTTTGAGATGGATTTGATGTATCCTCCTTTGAATTTTGCATTATTTTGATGTTGCATGAATGATGGGCTGCTAGTCTTAAGTTTTTACTTCCGTAAGGTGTCTTGATTGTCATTCAAGGACGAATGTTCCCAAGGGGGAGATATTGTAACACCTCAAAATATTCTAAGGCAAGGGTCTAAGGAAGGGTTCAAGGACGGTGGAAGAGTCTACAGTTAGTGAATCCATCTTTGAACCCAAGCTTTTTGAAAAATATTCTAACGCAAGGGTCGAAGGAAGGGTTCAAGGATGGTGGAAGAGTCCATGGTCAGTGAACCCATCCTTTAACCCAAGCCTTGTGAAAAATATTCTAAGGCAACGATCCAAGGAAGGGTTCAAGGATAGGGGAAGAGTCCACGGTCAGTGAACCCATCCTTGAACCCAAGCCTTGTGAAAAATATTCTAAGGCAATGATTCACGGACAAGTTCACGGCCCGTAAAAAGGTCAACGAAAGGTAGACCCATCCGTGGAGATAGACTTAGAAAAAAAATCCAAGCCTATGGTTCGAAATAGCCTTTATTGGCCGTGAATCAATGAATGGCCGGTGAAAGCCTTCCTTGAAAGTACCTGTCAGGTAATATTTTCAAGGTTATATTGGTCGTCATTTCCTATGAATTTAATACCTAAATTGGATCATTTTAATCCTAATACTAGACCCTATATAAGTCATGTTAAGTCAAAATACACCCATTCACATCATTATTTCCCGAAACCCAAATCAAATAAAAAAAAGTTCATCTTCTCTCAAAACAATTCTCTCTCTGGAACTTCAAGAAGAAGAAGAAGGAAGTTGGAGCTAGGTTTCAAGGAAAAAGTTTTTCCACTCAATTTGATTGGATTCCATTGCTAAGGTATGGTAGTTCTTCATCCATGGATATCTTTTATCCATGGAGTCCCTCCAAAACCCCAATTTCAAAGATAGAAATTCCCCCAAAAAGCTAGGGGTTGTCTCCAAGTCATGGGTTCCTTTAAAAAATGATTCTAATGCTTGAATTAGTATATATTAGGATTGAATTGATGATTTATTATGGTTTTTATGTGGAAATCCCCAAGAACCCAAGAAATCCCCTTATTTCTTAATTATGATCTGGTGATGTGGGTTTGTTGATTTTAGAAGAATGTTACAGAATTTTTTCATGTAGTGATTGGGCTACTTGAATTATGATTATATCCATGCCTAATTTAGTAATTGTATATGTGTTGATTGAATATGATTTATGGTCATTGAAGAGTAAAGTATGAGAATTATTGATGATTATGAGGGTTATGTATATGCTTTAAGAACACTTGGAGAGTAAAGTGAATATGATTATGATCTAGTTGTTGTATTGTTGGAGGTAATCCTCATGTACACACTTACGTATGAATATGATATGATGTGAAAAGTTTTCTCATAATATGATGATTCTAGGGTTGAAAGGCTATTCTCACCTATTGAATCTATGAGCTATAGTATGAATTATATTGGATTGAGTGTCAAGACATACTTCCATGAATATGAACTTAAGTCAAGACTTAATATGTAATTCATGGGAATTTATGATTAGCACCGAGTGGATATGAATATGAGATGGAAGCTTTTACACTAGTTGAGTTCGGCTTTCCAAATTATGCTTTAACTTAGTAAATTGCATGCATTCAACTAAAATGTTCCTTTTAGCATGTTTTCATGATTTTTATGAATGGCTATCATACTTAGTGCATTTTTGTACTAACCCATATTTTCCTACATTTTCCCCAAGTGTAGGGTCCGATTCTCAAAGAGGTCCCCGTTGTGGCTAGAGCATGGATTTGTTCATTTATCCTTGCTTGTTGGTGAGTCCTCATGGTTCAAGGACGGATATTTCTATTTAGTAGGTTCATTCTTGTATTTGATGGGCTGTGACCCTATTTTGGACTCAAGTATTGTAATAGATGGCTAATTGAGACAAGTCTAAACTTCCGCTTTACTTTATAAAAATTTTGGACTTGAAATGCTTTTTCACTCTTTATTGCTCTATGATTAAGTTATGATATGCTAAAGTGGCTTACATGGTTCCTTTCCTATGTTCCTTGTTACGTCTAGGGGGTACCCTTGGTTCGTGACACTTGATCACCTAGTATGAATCTAAGTCAAAGGACTATGAGTGTGATGCGGCTTGAGGTGATTCCCCAAGACCATCATATGATAGGGATGTGAGGTTATCTCCCATATTCTTAAGTTAGAAAACGTGAGGTGATTACCCATGTCATGAGTTGATAAAAATGAGGTTATTACCTATGTCATGAGATGATGAATATGAGGTGATTACCCATGTCATGTGATGATGAATGTGAGGTGACTACCCTTAATATATAACTTCTAGATCATGGAAAAAGGTAAATACCCATTATCCTTTATAAAATGGACATGGAGGCGAATACCTATGATCCTTATAAAATGACGTGGAGGCGAATACCTATATCATATAGTGTTGCACATCTAGTTAGGGTTTCTTCTAATGTTATGGGTTTTGATCAATTTGAGTGGATTATGATTGTTTATGATTTAATTGATAGAATTACATATTTATAGGATGAATTTACATGTACCCATGCCTAACCCAAGTCTACAAAGATGAAATTGATATAAATGGATTTTATGTCATAAAAGGGGAAATTGAGGATTTAGATGTATTCTTTCAGGATTGATGAGATACATTGTAGATTTCTTAAGAGTAAAGCATATAGATATGAATTTCTTGAGTAAATCATATAGAAACAAATTGATTGAGATCAAAGTATATATGATGAATTATGGTTTCTAGGCTTTGAGATTAGGATTGTCTTGAGACTAAGGCATGTATGATGAATGATGATTAATAGGGCTTTTAGACTAAAGCTAATATGATGAGTTATGACTACTATGGATTCGAAAGTAAAGATTACTTGATGAATTATGATGATTAGGGATTTGAGAGTAAAGCTTATATATGTGAATGTTGATTTGTCAATAGGATTGTTGTGGAAGGATTACCCACATGACCTACTCTATTAATGTATGAATGTATAAATGTGAAAGGTTTTCTCACATAGAATGATTCTGGGTTGAAAGGCTTGCTCACCTAAAATTAATCTAAGTCAAAGGACTATGATATGTGATGAGGCTTGAGGTGATTCCCCAAGACCTTTATAGAAGAGGGATGTGAGGTGATCTCCCATATTCCTAAGTTAGAAAATATGAGGTGATTACCCATGTTATGAGATGATGAACATGAGGCGATTACCCATGTCATGTGATGATTAATGTGAGGTGACTACCCTTAATACTTAACTTCTAGAGCAAGACAAGAGGTGAATACCCATTAGCCTTTATAAAATGGACATGGAGGCGAATACCTATGATCCTTATAAAATGATGTGGAGGCGAATACCTATATCATATAGTGTAGGACATGGAGGTGAATACCTATGATCCTTGTAAAAATGATGTGGAGGCGAATACCTATATCATATAAAAGTGAACATGAAGGCGAATACATATGATTTCCTAAAATGGACATGGAGGAGAATACCTATGACTATACTAGTAAGGTAAGAGGCGAATCCCCATTAGCCTTTATAATAGGCATAGAGGTGAATCCCCATGTCTTGAAAAGTAAAGCAAGAATAATGTAAATTATGTTATGAAGGATGAATAGTTTGGATTTTTGCTTGAGTGACCTTCCATGAGATGTATGACTAGAGGTGATGACCCAAGTCTTGAATAATGATATTTATGTGCATTGACTATGCTTATGACTTATGTTGTTATCTCTTATGGTTATGGATTATGTATTATGTTGACTAATGGTTAAGCTATGCATATCTTGATGAATTTTGCTAGCCATCATATTTAGTACATGTTTGTACTAATGCATACTCTGGCCTATATTTCTTATCAATATGTAGGGTCCGGCGATATCGACTCTCATTCCCGTGGGTAGGATCTTAGTAGAAGCAAGGACTGAAGGTTGGTGAGTCCTCAGAATATTCAAGGATTAACCACTATTTCTCATATGTCTTTCATTTTATGTTTAGAATTATTGTATGGGCTGTGTCCCAAGATATTCATGTTTTAGATGGTTTGAGACAAAGTATAATAGACTTTTTCATCTTTTTATAAAGACTTTTATTGTTATTGAAAAATGTTTTAAATTCCCACTCATTTTTATTACTTTATGTTATGATTTACTAAGTGGCTTGTCCGAGGCCTCTCGGGGTCTTGTACACCTTGTTACATCTAGGGGTACTCCTGGACCGTGACACAAAGCTGCAACACAAGACCTCTTCCAGATACCCTAGGGACCAACTCTACAACTCTATGTGAAACTTCCGGATAAGACCATATAAATCGCATACATGCCGAGTCAATCACGAGGATAAACCATGGATGAAAAATGCATTCTAAATTTAGTGATCACCTATTGTATGTCTCATAATATCAGACCCAAGTATTCTATATCACTCTATAGTATAAAATTATGTTAGAGAAATCATAAGGCCTATCAACTCCAAAATACGCAAGTCTAAGGAAATACTAGTGTACACCTAGACTAAGGCCAAACATGATTCAATACCAACAATGAACACATACAAGTTCACACCACAAGGTAAAGATGACCAACATACGGGAAAACAACATGTGAAAGAGGCCCAAAAACAAAAATTAAGCCTAAAAGAATATATCTAACTAACAAAGCATGATATACTAGATATCCACATTTAATTCACTCAAGACAAAATAAATTTTAAATCAAAAGCTCAATCTAAGGATAGAGAAGCAATAGCCTACCTCAAAGCGGACCGAGCACATTATAAAACTTCAATTTTGGAGCTTTCCCTTTGCGTATGATGTGTTCGAGATTTGGACTCATTTATGGATTATTTTGATAGCGTTACTGATGTTAAGGAATTGATTTTCAGGTATAAGAGCTAAAGAGCAAGGCAAGGATGCTACTAAGCCAAAAGGAGAAAAACAAGCTGAAGAAGTGGAAGAAAGGATATCGTGATGATCGCCAAGACCACTCGGCGAACCGCCGAGTGGCTCTTTAGCTCGCTTAATGTTCCAGTGTGCCAGCCCTAGGGAAGAAACCAGGTCGGTGACAAAAGTGAGCATTCGGTGAATAACCGATTGATTCCATGACAACACACTAGATCGCCCAAAGGGTGGATCACCGAACCACTCAGCGAGCCCGCCTTACCTCACCTAATGGCTTTTCAGGATAAATTTTGGGAAACTATAAATTGGATTTTTAAAGGGATTTTGAACAATTCTGACCCTGATATTGCAGTTCCCAATTTTAGAGTTATAGTTTTTTCTTAGTTTTGTTGTTTTTAATGTAGTTTTTGAGGATTTGGAAGCTCAATTTTGAGGATTTTCAAGCGGGTTTCTAAATTTCTTCAATTTGGACCATTGTAAAGACTTGGGAACATATACCAGATCATGTCGAATGTATTTGGTAACCGTTTCCCTATTTTTATAATGTGTGGCTAAAACCCCAATTCTTGGGGTGTGATTATGGGTTAAATTAGCTTATAGTTATCGTTAATTACTAATTTAAATTATATATTGAAGTTGGTTTAATCATTAGTTGTGTTTTAATTTATGAACTGTAGCTGCAAATGCAGTTCTAACTTTGAGTTCTAGCTTGCTTGAGATAGGTTTTTGAACCAAAGATTTTTAGGTATTGGTTTGCTATGGGTTCATCTCGAGAGAGTGAATCCTAAACCTAATACTACCCATCTTACTCAATAAATAGGGTGTATTAAGGTTATGGGATGTTCTTATTTCTTAAGCTTGTTGATGTTCGAGAGAAATCACTTGAAAAGTGATAGTTGTTCGAGAAAAAACTATTTCAATCATAATCCAGCCTACCCACTGATATTTAGCTGTCTATTAGTAGTTTCAATTACCTATATAGAAAAATTTACCTATAATCAATAACATCCCGAGAATTCCTCTTTATATTGTTATTTTCTCTTGTTTGATTGCGTTGTAGCTGATAATTGCAAACCCAACCCCCCCTCCCCATCTGACATTCGTGTCATCCCCTTTGACTTGTTTACTTGTTACTTTCGACAATATCTATTCCTATAACTATTTATACCACCTTTGTACTTTATAACTGAATTTGAACACGTACCACTCCCTGTGGGTTCGACCCCAACTCTTCGTTGGATTTTATACTGCTTAATGAATATTTGCATCTAGAGTTGGATGAGGTGTGCTTGAATCGTTAATCAATATGGCACCGATGCCAGGGAGTGGTGTTGTTTAAAATTCTTTTATTGAAGTTGAATTGTGATCTTTTTGGTTGTAGTTGAATCAACTTACTTTAGTTTTTGTTTTGTGTTGCTTCTGTTGAACATAGGAAGAGATGAGCATAAATAGGAGTAATAGTAGCCAAGTAGGTCACCAAGACGATAATGGGAATCTTAATGATGTGAATGACTCAAGCCAATTGGGTGGTGTTGGTGCAATACGTCTACCTCCAATTGAAGGGAATGTCATCTTTCATGTCACTAGAACAATGCTACAACTCCTCCAAATGAAGGGATTATATGGAGGATTTGCTCACGAAGACCCTCATGAGCATATTAGGAACTTCGTGGATGTTTGTGGTCTATTCTCATTCAAGAACGTATAACAAGAATCATGTCTCAAGTTGTTTCCTTTTTCCTTGATGGGTGAAGCTAGCAAATGGTTAGCTGAGTAGCTGAGTAGCTGAGGGATTCCATCACCTCTTGGGATGAGCTTACCGCAACATTCTATGTGAGATTTTTTGCCCTATCAAATATGATGACACTTAGGAATAGTATCCAAGGTTTCAAACACTTCGAAGGTGAACCTATCAATGAGACATGACAGAGGTTTAAGAAGTTGGTACTTCAATGTCCAACCCACGTGATTCCAAATCGTATATTGCAGCAGTACTTCTATAGGAGCCTTGACTCGGTGAATGAAGGAGTTGTTGATCAACTTGTTCCTGGAGGTATAATGCAACAACCATATGAAGTAGCATCTCAACTTCTTGATGGCATGACCATGATAAACAGAGCATGGTATACTCGTGAGGACCAACTGTCCCCTCTCACTTTTAGAATGACAAAAGAGCAGATCGAAAAGGATCAAGAGAAGGACCAAAACATGGCCAAAATGATAACCCAGCTAGACATATTAGTGAAAAATGTGATAGGCAATGGTATGAGGAGTGTTAATGCTATGGGTGTTGGTGGGGAATACCCCGAAGAAGCTCAATTTGAAGCTCTTTACAATAAGGAATTGAACTTCCTAGCTAACCAAGGAGGTGGATATCAAGCAAACTATCCAAGGACGGGTGAAAACCTGGGTTGGAATAGAGATGAGGGATGGAGAGACAGTGATAGAGAATGGCATGATTGTAACTCCACTTGGAAGGAAAGAGAGGGTGACAAGGACATGTATGTCCCACCCTATGAGTGTCAAAAGCCCAACGAGTCTAAAAATGTCCATACGGAAGACATGTTCTCACATATTCTCAACAAAGTTGAAGGGTCGGACAAAGTGTTGAAAGAGATGAAGGAGGATGTCTCTACACTTAATCAGATGGTCACCTCCCATTCCTTGTCAATCAAGCAGTTGGAGACCCGAATGGGTAAAAAAAATTCTCATTTGGATCCAAGGCCAAAAGGGCACCCAAGTGATACCTTGGTAAACCCGAAGAATGATCCGTAAAGTGGTATTTACGTTGTGCCACGACGTTAAGTAAGGCCCTTCTTGGGAGGTAACCCATGTTTTAAATATTTAGTTTTGATTTTGAATAACGGGTGTTGATTGTGCAGGTTCAAAAGTGAAAAATATTGGAAAATGGGTAGTTTGGCGAGCCAAAGTCCAGTCGGCGAGCCCCTACTTGGACCGCCGTTGGAACCATCAAGCTTGAAGGGGAACTCTGTAAAACTCGGCGGGCAATATGCTCACTCTGCGAATCACCGAACAGGTCGGTGAGCCCAATTTTGTCCACCGTTTGAACCCCTAAATCTCTAGGAGTCCTGTAAAACTCATCGAGGTAAAATACCACTCGGCACATCACCGAGTGGTTCGGCGAGCACGACTTACTCCACCGAAGAGAGCACAAACTGAAAGGTTTTAAAGGCCAAACATTTTAAAATTTTAAAATCCTTCATCTTCCAACATTTTTAACCCCCGTACTCTTACTCCCTAACTTAGATCTTTCATATTTTCCTTGTTTTACTCTCGCATTTGGTGAAATCTTTAATCAGATTGTGGAACTTTGCCGCCTATCATTACAACTATTATTTTCGGCATTAAGGCTGGTTTTTCGAACCCCGTACTTTAATTGTGTGGTTGAAATTGAATGCAATAGGTAAATTGATATTTATTGTTGTTTGGTAGAATGTTTTAATTGTGTTTAAATGTTGGATATTCGTAATTTGTTTAAATTAATGCCTTATTGCCTTAAATTTATCGATTCCCGTGTTGTGCTTGTCTTAAATAGAGTCTAAATGGTTGGGTTGCGGTGTATATGTATTGGCTCTAGTGGGGTGAAGTCTAAGTAACCTCGAATTGTACTAAATGATGTAGTTTGCCCAATGATGGAGCATTTGACATCATTCTTAAGGGTAAAACTCATCAAAATGGCTCATTTTGGCCAAATCGGGGAAATTTTGAGTACCCCGAGGGCATGGGTAGGATGGGTATAACTTTAATTTGATGGTATATTTTTTTAATTTTGTTTTCGGGGGCTAGGGGCTTGATTTTGAAGATTGTAGTTGAAAATTGGCACATTGGGCCGTTTGGCGAGCTAAGTCGAGCTCGCCGAGTGGTTCGGCAGTTTGCCAAGTCCCCCACAGATCGCCCTTAATTTCTAAAATTGATTGAGTTTTTTTTGTAACTTTTGGCAAGAGGTCTTAGCTTGCCGAGTTCACTTGGCGACTAGCTGAAATACCTTTTTGATCGCCTGTCTAAGCCCCTAAACCCCTAAAATACACTGTAACTTTCAGCGAGCCACTTCTAGCTCGTTGAATGCCCCTGAACATCGCCAAACTGTACTGAATGTTTGAAACTTGTATGCTAGTACTTTTAGCGAGCCCGATCTAGCGCGCCAAAGCAACTCTGTGACTTGCCGAACCATTTGGCAAGTCATTCTTCAACTAATTTTTATGGAAGTTTTTCTAAGTATTTCTCCATTGTTTTGCAGGTATGGCTAGAACCAATTTAAATGATAGTGGTATGCTACCCCAAAAGAGGGCACGCGGAGTAGTTATGAATGAGAAAGCAACTACTTCCACTGCTAAAGGCAAGAAGCTACCTCCGAAGGGAGGCAAGGGAAAGGGCAAAGCGGCCAGAGCTGAGACACTTGAGTACAAATCCGGAAGTTAGGGAGACTCCTACGATTCTCAGGATTCATTCTCTGTGCCTGATGATGATCGTTTATTACAGGCTTGGCAAGCAGAGTTACAGACCAAAGCTCGTCATGATCCATCTAGGATTCTGGAACCGACCCCTCTAGCTTCAGCTCCAGTGCCTCCTCCGGCACAGACGCTGGTTCCAACATTAACAGTTCAAGGTCCTCCTCCCCGATCACTCAACTGGTTAAAGGCCAAGGGATTGAGGACCATTTTGGAGTAGAATAGATTGTCCACATATGGTGTAGTGGACAGACATCCAAAATTGTGGGGCACTTTCCGGTTCCACAGATTTGAGGTTTTCACCAGGCCCCGTGGCCCATACATTCCGACATGGATCTGGGAGTTCTATGCTGCCTACAATGACATGCTGCCTTAGGGGAAGAAGAAGGCTAGTGACTTCAAGCCGGTGGACTTCTTAATGGTCAGAAGGATGAAAGTCAGATCCAGTAGTGATGATATCAATGTTGTGTTTGAGAGGGATACAAACTTCATACATGAATACCAGAGTATGATCACATCGAAGACTCTAGATGACCTCAAAGATTGGCTAGACCCATTGATTTTTCTGACACCACCCCGAGGTAGATTGAGGCAGGAGCGCCAATAGAGAATAATGACCTTAATATAGCTGCTAGATATTGGTTTGGATTCATCAACAACTCAAATATGCCTTCGCATAATGAGTCCATTCTCCGCCACCCAAAGTCAGACTGCCTTGGGTCTATCATAGCCAGGAAGCATCTAAATTTGGGGTTGATAATTAAGAAGGAGATGGACATGAGGGCCAAGCAGCGCCAGATGTCCGTTTCCTTTCCGGTATTAATCAAAGAGTATGTCATCAGGACGGAGTTCCATGTGATAAAAAGAGAGATGTCCAGGTTACACCCACATTTTCTATTAACATCCGGCACATAGAGGCCGAGTACACACGAAACGAGGCTGATATGAGGAGAGAAGCTCTTGTGGACACATCCCTAGAGATGGATATCGATACACTACCTGCAGATGCAGTCTTGCCTACTCCGGCCTCTGAGCCTTCAGGTACTTCTAAACCCGCTCCTTCCAACACTCTTGGTTCTTCTACTTCTCCCTCGCCCTCTAGATCTGCTGTTGGTAATTTTGCCTCTCGGCCTTCGATCTCCTAGGCCATGGTTCTTGAGATGGGGCACCTAGCCCACTCTACTGATATGCGTGTCTCCTGGCTAGAGGCTGAGATTCCCAGGATGATTGAGAGAGATATTACTACTGCATTGACGCCTCTCAATGCTTTTATTAATTCCCTCACAATGAGAGTAGAGGTTTCTGAGAGAGGGCAGGGTTCTACCGATGTGGTGACGACTTTGAAAGATAATGTTTCTGAGCTGAGGAAGGATGTGGACAATCTGAAGTCCACAAACATTACTTCTCTATTTGGGACGGTGGAGATCCCAGATGACCTGAGTGTAGATGTTCCATCCTGTTGAGGTGCCTCTGCCTACTACCTAAGATGAGACTAGGGCTGATGTTGCTGCTGATTCTGAGGCCGAGATAGATGAGAAGTATCTTGGTGAGCGTGATGAGGCTCTTTATGAGGACGTAGTGGACCTAGAGGGTGCCATGTTTGATATAGCTAGATAGGAATCTTTGAGGGACATATCCATGGTGGGCTCCAGTGGAGCCAACGTTGATGAGACATGCACTGATGCCCAACCTTAGAGTGTGACCCCGGGCACTAATGCCCAGACAAATGGAGTGACTGAGATGCAGACTACACCCAGGCTTAGCCTGGCTGGATGACTTTTCCCCTCCCTCTCTGTTACTTTTTATACATTGTTTTTGTTTAGTTGCATTTGAGGACAACTTCATATTTGGTTGGTTGGTTGGGGCGAGGTATTTCTATACCTACCACTTGTGATATTGATTTTGTTTTGATGGTATGTTTTGTGAATATTGGGCAGTGAATATTGGGCTTATTTGGTTTACTTATATATCTTGGTTTTGGTATTGCAGATGTTTTAGCTTGTGGCCCATTGTTTTGAATGAAAATGGTTTTGAACCTAATTTAAATGTTTTGCCACCTCTTTTGTGTGTGATTGTGGTTGTTCTTGTGCAAATTTAAGTGTCGGTTGTGATCAATACTGATGACTCAAATAGTGCTCTTAATTAAATAAAATGAATGTGTGGCTACGATGAGGAAAACTAAGTTACATAGGCAATATGTGAACTTTTAGCATCTCGTTGTGACTAGCCGGTTTTCGAATGAGTCTCTTGTAATGAACATTTTACGCTCTCTAGAAAGTGTGGAGTCTTATTTGATATTGGTGCCAATTCCTTGTGTGGTTAGGTCATCTTGAACATTGCATTTGACGACACCTAGAACTTTCCCAATTGGTCTGATTGACTGAGTGAAGTGAACAATTGAAATTATCTTAGGCAAGATTATTCAAGAGTGAGCCAAATTTGACAATATACCTCTTTGTGGCTAACCTTATGAGATGTGTGAACCTAGCTTGGAACCTTTTGAGCCTATCTTTTTCTTGGAAGAAACTTGAACTACTTTGACCTTTTTATCCATTCACCCTTAATCTTCACAAAGTTTTGTTTTGTTTGAATAACCAACATAGGCCAAAAGTCTAAGTTGGGTGTGTGGTGGAAAAGAAGGATTGTCAAGAAATATGAATAGCTCCCCGTTTGATGGACTGTTTTGAAAAACATGGAACCCCTCCATATAAAAAAAAAGAGAAAAGAAAAAGAAAAGAAGAAAGTAAACAAAAAGACCGAAAAAGAGGAAAAATATAATAAAAAAATTATGAAATAAAGTGTGTGAACATATGAAAAAAGGGGTATCCGATGATTCATGCCTAGTTGAAAAATGGGGTGGAGTTTTAACATGTTTGAATGTGAAGGAGAAGGATAAAGAGTGATTTTCAGGCCATACTTCATCAAGGTAGAAACCACTAAGTCTAAATGGTCATACCTTTACACTCAGCCCCGTTACAAGCTTTAAAAAGACCTTTGTGATCTTTAGTGAGCTGAAACGAATGTTGATTGGAAAAAAGGGCAAGCCTATGGGTGAAGTCATTAATGCGTTGTATGTGATTCTGCGACTTAAAATTGTTGAAGAATTTTTTGTGAATGTGGAATCATCTTTGTTGTGAGGGATTCAACTCTTTTTGAATGTGAGAGTTGTATGTGATTCTGCGACTTAAAATTGTTGAAGATTTTTTTGTGAATGTGGAATCATCTTTGTTGTGAGGGCATTTGAGTACCTTTGTTGAGCTTGAACTTGCATTTGAAGCAAGTATTGTGAACTTGAGTATCCTTGATAATGGTGAGTCACAATTTGAATCTTTGAGTGCACAATTGTGCATTGTATGTGTAGTTTGAACCTTTTGAGTGCATTCATGTTGAGTCTTATTCAACACTATTTGATACAGCCTTATTGAACTGTTGGTCTTGAGTTTTACTTGAGGGAAAGCAAAAGTTTAAGTTGGAGGTGTTGATGAATCCGAGTTTTGGACTCATTTAGGGAATTGTTTTGATAACGTTACTATCATCAAATGCCTATTTTATGCAATAAACTAATGTTAAAGCATTGATTTTCAGGTATAACAACTAAGGAGCAAGGCAAGGACGCTACTAGGCAAAAATGTAATACACGAAAACTAGTAGGCTAAACTATAGCCTTATGTGAGGTTTCTAGAGTTTGACGTGAGTGTTAGAGTCATAGTAATGCTTCTCGTACTTAAAATGAAGGGTTTAGGGGTTAAACGTAAAGGTATGACTCCCCAAGGACCAACCAAGGGTCCTTGAAAAGGACCCTAGAAACAACCCTAGAATCAGCCTAAGGCAACACCCATGTGGGGACCCATGTCCCGTAGGTGGATCAACGCCTCATGGATGGTCTCGTGGGTCAAGGCCCCTAAATTACACTTGAAGAACCTCATCCACGGATTACCAGCACGGACCGTGGGTGGACCCATGGCCCGTGGATGTGGTCTTGTGGGTTGGGGGCAGTGATGAGTTTAGTCGATTTAAGTTGTGGCTTAGGGAACTTTCTAGAATTAATTAGTTATTAAGTGGTGTCATTTTATTATTAAATAGACCACCTATATAAAGCTATTAGACTCTTAATTAAGTGATTCCAAATAAATTATTTTAATTCACCCAAAAGAATCCAATTCTCTCCAAAAAATTCTCTCTCTAGAAAGAAGAAGAAGAAGAAGAAAAAGAAGAAATAAGAAGAAGAAGAAGAAGGAGAAGAAGGAGAAGAAAGAAGAAGAAGAAAAAGAAGGAAGAAGAAGAAGAAGGAAGAAGAAGAAGAAGGAAGAAGAAGAAGGAAGAAGAAGAAGAGGAAGAAGAAGAAGAGGAAGAAGAAGAAGAAGAAGAGGAAGAAGAAGAAGAAGAAGAGGAAGAAAAAGAAGAGGAAGAGGAAGAAGAAGAAGAGGAAGAAGAAAAAGAAGAGGAAGAGGAAGAGGAAGAAGAGGAAGACGAGGAAGAGGAAGAGGAAGAAGAGGAAGAAGAGGAAGAGGAAGAAGAGGAAGAATAGGAAGAAGAAGAGGAAGAAGAGGAAGAAGAGGAATAAGAGGAAGAGGAAGAGGAAGCATAGGAATAAGAGGAAGAGTAAGAAGAGGAAGAAGAAGAAGAGGAAGAAGAATAAGAGAAAGAAGAAGAAGAGGAAGAAGAAGTGGAAGAAGAGGAAGAAGAGGAAGAAGAGGAAGAGGAAGAAGAGGAAGAATAGGAAGATGAGGAAGAGGAAGAGGAGGAAGAGGAGGAAGAGGAGGAAGAGGAGGAAGAGGAGGAAGAGGAGGAAGAGGAAGAAGAGGAAGAAGAGGAAGAAGACGAAGAAGACGAAGAAGAGGAAGAAGATAAAGAAGAAGAAGAAGGGTTCAAGCTAGGTCAATACTATATTGTTGTAAGCTTTGTGAGCGCTTTGTATCCAAGGTATGATAGAATATTAATCCATGGATTCTTCCATCCATGGAGCCCCTAGAATTCCCCTAATTGTGAAGATGAACCCCAATTCTAGCTAAGGTTTCTTCCTATATTGTGGGTAGTGTTGTATGTTGATCCAATTGAGTGGATAATTATCAATGATGATTGATTTAGTAGTGAATCATGTTATTAAGATGATATTATATGTTTTCCATGGCTAACCCTAGTTTAATTGATGAAATTGAAGTAATATGGTTTATGCCTTGTGAAGGGAAATTGAGGATTTACAAATGATCTTCTAGAATTGGTGATATGTATAGTAATAGTTCAAGAATAAAAGGAAGTAAACATGAATTGAACTAGATTATAGTATATGTGATGGTTCATGACTAGTAAGGCTTGAAGTTGAACCTTTATACTTATTTATGACTAGAATCCCTAATAATAAAGCATGTGATTAGAATTCCATGAAATCTAGGTATGTTTGGTGATTGTAAGAAGTAAAGCTTGGAGAGTAAGGCTTGTAGTGAGACATGTTGATTCCTAGGGCCTTGAGAGAAAAGCTAATATGTTGAATTCTATATGCTTAAGAACATTTTGTGAGTGAAGTGTCTATGGTCATGATATGTTGTTGTGTTGTTGACAGTCCATTTTGACACACACACCTAAATATGAATATGATATTATGTGAAAGGTTTTCTCACATAAAATGATTCTAGGTTGAAAGGCTTTCTCACCTAAAATGTAATAAAACATGTTTAGTTATGTTAGCTTGTGAATTGTGATATGGAACTCCCTTCATGTATAACTTGACTTTGTAAGACAAGACCATCTCATGGTAGCCTAGGATTGAGAAACCATACTCTCCTAAGGGTAGCTTGCATTAGCATCACATAATTCTTTCATGGTAGCATGAGTGTAAGACCTCATGGTAGCTTAGGATTGAGGAGACACACTCTCCTATGGGTAGCTTGCACTAGTATCATAGAATGCTTGCATGGTTGCATGTCTTGGGTTAGGCCAAACCATTTCATTGGTAGCTAGGATGGTGGAATAATACCCTTCCTTGTATAGCTTGGACTTGGATGATAGTATGTGTTTCCTTGGTAGCTTGATCTAATCCAATATGGTGACTATTCCATGGTAGGTTTGTCTATCCTAATAGGGTGCTATTCTTTGGTAGTTTAGAATGATAAATAGAAATCATTGATGATAGCCTAAAGTAGTACTTAGCATCGGAAGGATTATGGGGTCTTATTCATGCATAACAACAGTATATATGGAAGCTACTTACGAAGTATGTCTCTTTTGTGTTGCATGCCTAGCTTGGATTGAGTAATAGTACTTTTCCTTGGTAGCTTTGAATAGGTGAATTATGACCATTCATGAGTAATGACTTGTCTTGGACTAGTAAAGAGGTACTCTTCCATGACTATTATGAATATGAGGGACAAGTCCCTAATCTAAGTAGCATGTTTTTGATGAAAATAGATTACTTCAAGGAAGTAGTGTAAGCATGTTCTAATATGAGATTTGCCTATATGATATATGTTAGCTTGGATTGTTGCCATAGTTTCTATCCTTGAAATATTTGACTAAAGGTGAAGGTTCCCTAGTCTATGAGGATTATGCTAAGGATAAGATCCTAAGAGGGTAAGTATGATTATGATGACTTAAAATTTGTACTTAGTGTGGATGGGATTATGGGGTATAATTCATGCATTGCACAAGTATGCTTTGAGGGTACTTGAGCAGTAGTTCTTTTATGATACGAATGACTTAGATTTGACTAATGCTTATATTATGCACATGTTGGAGATTATGCTTATGACTATGATATTGTTTCTTATGCTTATAGTTTATGCTTCATGAAGTATTTCTTTTTATTATGGCATATGGCTTATGTTGACTAACTCTTATTTTATGCTCTTATGATGTTATGCTAGGTATCATATTTTGTACTTTTGTACTAACGCATACTCTTTCATACATTCTCATCAAATTTAGGGTTCGGTGATTTGAGTTCCATTCTTGAAGATAGGTTTCTAGAAGTTGAAGACTTGGTGAGTCCTCATAGCATCGAGGATTTGATCAGCTTTCCTTTATGTATTTCTTTTATATTTTGAGACTTTTGTATGGGCTGCGTTCCAAGAGTTATTCAAAGTTATTTTTAGATGGTTTGCGACAAGTTTAGTAAGACTTCAACTTTACTTTTATAAAGACTTTGATTGTATGGAAAATGTTTTAAAATTTCTGCACTTTTCTATTATCTTATGTTATGATATGCTAAGGGATTGTATGAAACTCCTTCAGGGTCAAGTACGCCATTTTACATCTAAGGTTTACCCCTGGGTCGTGACACACTTTGTATTAGAGCACAAGGTTTAGTATGGTTCTAGGATGTCTCAAACCACATCTAGTAGAGTCTTGTTCATAAATGTGAAGCGCACCACATTTATAAATGGGTGGCTATTGGATGTTTAGGAAATCTTACCTCTTCATTCTCCTAGTCGTGCCATATAGTTTGGCTCTATTAGATCCTCCTTCTAATCCGTGCTTGTTGGTTTTTAAAGTATGACTAATAAAAGGGCTAGTTCTAGGAGGAATGAGGAAGGCAGTGAGGAGCAAGAGGTTCTCTTTGAGCTCCGCCCCAAGCTCCTCCTCAATCTCCAATTTACCCTATAGGGGAGAATGCGACTAATGCGGAGTTTAGGTCGGCTATCCAAATGTTGGCTCAAGCCATGACGGCTCAAGTCAGTAAAGAGATGGTAGTTCCGGTGAATCCTAATTTGAATTTCGCGGCTATAAGAGTGAGGGATTTTATAAGAATGAAACCTTTGGTGTTTTATGGCTCCAAAGTGGAAGAAGATCTTAAGGAGTTTATAGATGTGGTTTATAATGTGCTTGATGTCATGGGGGTGACTACGGTAGAGAAAGTGGATTTAGCCGCTTACCAATTGAGAGGTATAGCACAAGTATGGCATGGTCAATGGAAGAGTAGTAGACCAGTATGAGCGGGTCCAATAGAGTGGGAGGTATTCAAAGAAGCATTTCTTGATAGGTTCTTTCCCCGAGAGTTGAGGGAAGCTAAGGTGTAAAAGTTCATTAAACTTAGGCAAGGTAGCATGAGTGTTAAAGAGTATGCCTTGAAATTTACCTAACTATCCAAGTATGCTTCATCTATGGTGGCTAATTCGAGAGATAGGATGAGTAGGTTCTTGACAGGGGTGTCAAACTTAGTAGTAAAAGAATGTTGTACGGCAATGCTCCATCATGATATGGATATCTCACGTCTTATGGTGTATGTCCAACAAATGGAGGAGTCAAAACTCAAAGAAGAGAAATCTAGGGAGAAAAAATGATCTAGGGTGGATGATGATAAGTTTTTTCATGAGGAGTCCGATGGACATGGTCTCTTTAAGAAGCGACAAAGGTTTTCCAAACAAGGTTCTTTTAATACTCCTAAGCATAAGGATGAGAGGGTATCTAATCCTAAACCACCCAAAATTAGCAATGAGTCCCTATGGTCTACTTGTGCTAGGTGTGGTAAGAGACATGAGGGTAGGTGTTTGGCCGGTAGAGAGGGTTGCTTTAGTTGCGGTGAAAGTGGCCACAAGATGAAAGATTATCCAAAGGCAAGGGCTACAAGAAGAGAGGGTAAGCAAGTTGCCACTAGTGGTCCGGATGAGAGTGCTAAAAAAAAGAATAGGTTCTATGTTCTTCAAGCTAGAAATGAACAAGAGTGACTTCCTAATGTTGCTACAAGAATGTGTTTCGTGCTATATTAGATTCCGGTGTTATTTGGTCTTTTGTGACATGAAATGTTAGACTTGGAAGTTGTCTTTAGAATGAATGATGGTTAGAAGAGTTCGTATAGGCTTAGTCCCAAGGGGGAGATGGTGTGCATATATAGCAAGGTCATTGAGTGTTTATGTGTGTGGCCATGATTTCCTTGTATGCATGCTCATGAAAGCTTGTGATTTAAAAGAAAATGAGTTTGCATTATTATTTCCTCATGTTGTAGTGCATTGAGTATATGTTGACTATAGACTTCATGAAATGAATTAATGAGCATGCCTTAGTTTGGAGTTAAAAGATTCCTCCTAAAATAGATGTTTTTGAGAATAAATTGCATGTTGGTTCCATGAGTGTATGGTTGAGCATGTTTTAGCTTGGAGATGGTAGTTCCTCCTTGAATATGAGTAGACATAGAATTTCATGCAATTTTGATTAGTAGATGTAGTTCCTACTCCCTTGTGTTGCATTGAGTATGTTTAGCTTGGAGTTGAAGTTTTCATCCTTTGTTTATGTGCATTTGATGAGTTTCATGCATGATGTGTTGTTAGTCTAGAGTTGTGACCTTAAGGAGTGCCTAGAGTGTCAATAGAGAATAAATGTTCCCAAGGGGGAGATATTGTAACACCCAGAAACTAGTAAGCTAATCCAGAGCCTTATGTGAGGGTTCTAGAGTTTGACGTGAGGTGTTAGAGTCGTAGATAAGACTTTCCATACTTAGAATGAAGGTTTTACAGGTTAAACGTCAAGATACGACTCCACAAGGATCAACCAAGGGTCCTTGAAAAGGACCCTAGAAACCACCCTAGAATCTACTTAAGGTAGCACCCATGAGGGGACCCATGCCCCATAGGGGGATCCACACATCGTAGATGGTCTCGTGGGTCAAGGTTTCTAAATTACAATTGCAGAACCTCATCCACGGATGACCAGCACGGACCGTGGGTGGACTAACGGCCTGTGGACGTGGTATCATGGGTTAGGGGTAGTGATTGGTATTCGGTTTAAGTTGTGGCTTAGGGAACTTTCTAGAATTCATTAGTTATTAAGTGGTGTCATTTTATTAGTAATTAGAACACTTATATAAAGCTATTAGACCCTTAATTAAATGATTCCAAATCGTTATTTCAATTCACCCTAAAGAACCCAATTCCCTCAAACAAATTCTCTCTCTAAAGTAAAGAAAAAGAAGGGTTCAAGCTAGGTCAAGACTCCATTGTTGAAAGCTTTGTGAGGGATTTGTAACCAAGATATGATAGCTTATTCATCTATGGATTCTTCCATCCATGGAGCCCCATATAATTCCCCCAATTGTGAAGATGAACCCCAATCCTAGCTAGGGTTTCTCCCTATATTGTGGGTAGTGTTGTATGTTGATCCAATTGAGTGGATAATGATTACTAATGATTTATTTAGTAGTGAATAATTTTATTATGATGATATTATATGTTTTCCATGGCTAACCCTAGTTTAGTTGATGAAATTGAAGTAATGTGGGTTTATGCCTTGTGAAGGGAAATTGAGGATTTATAGATGATCTTCTAAAATTGGTGATATGTATAGTAATAGTTCAAGAATAAAATCAAGTAAACATGAATTGAACTAGATTATAGTATATGTGATGGATCATGACTAGTAAGGCTTGAAGTTGAACCTTTATGATTATTTATGACTAGAATCCCCTAATAATGAAGCATGTGATTAGAATGCCTTGAAATCTAGGTATGTATGGTGATTGTAAGAAGTAAAGGTTGAAGATTAAGACTTGTAGTGAGACATGTTGATTCCTAGGGCTTTGAGAGTAAAGCTAATATGTTGAATTGTTGATTCTTAAAAATACTTCGTGAGTGAAGTGTCTATGATCATGATATTTTATTGTGTTGTTGAAAGTCCATTCTAACACACACACACCTAAGTATGAATATGATATGATGTGAAAGTTTTTCTCACATAGAATGATTCTAAGTTGAAAGGCTTGCTCACCTAAAATGATTCAAAATATGTTTAGTTATGTTAACTTGAGGATTGTGATATGGAACTCCCTTCATGTATAGCTTGACTTGGTAAGACAAGACCATCTCAAGGTAGCATAGGATCTAGAAACCATACTTTCCTAAGGGTAGCTTACATTAGCATCATAGAATGCTTGCGTGGTAGCATGAGTATAAAACCTCATGGTAGCCTAGGATTGAGGAACCACACTTTCCTAAGAGTAGCTTGCACTAGTATCATAGAATGCTTGCATGACTTCAGTTACTCCAAACCATTTCATTGGTGGCTAGGATGGTGGAATAATACCCTTCCTTGTATAGCTTGGACTTGCATGATAGTATGTCTTTCCTTGGTAGCTTGGTCTAATCCAATATGGTGGCTATTCCTTGGTAGCTTGGTCTAGCCTAATAGGGTGCTATTCTTTGGTAGTTTAGAATGATAAATAGAAATCATTGATGATAGCCTAAAGTAGTACTTACCATGGGTAGGATTATGGGGTCTTATTCATGCATAACACCAGTATATATGGAAGCTACTTACGAAGTATGTCTCTTTTGTGTTGCATGCCTAGCTTGGATTGAGTAATAGTACCTTTCATTGGTAGCCTTGAATAGGTGAATTATGACCATTCATGAGTAATGACTTGTCTTGGACTAGTAAAGAGGTACTCTTCCATGACTATTATGAATATGAGCGACAAGTCCCTAATCTAAGTAGCATGTTTTTGATGAAAATAGATTACTTCAAGGAAGTAGTGTAAGCATGTTCTAATATGAGAATTGCCTATATGATATATGTTAGCTTGGATTGTTGCCATAGTTTCTATCCTTGAAATATTTGACTAAAGGTGAAAGTTTCCTAGTCTATGATGATTATGCTAAGGATAAGATCCTAAGAGGGTAAGTATGATTATGATTACTTAAAAGTTGTACTTAGTGTGGATGGGATTATGGGGTATAATTCATGCATTGCACAAGTATGCTTTGAGGTTACTTGAGCAGTAGTTCTTTTATGATACGAATGACTTAGATTTGACTAATGCTTATATTATGCACATGTTGGAGATTATGCTTATGACTATGATATTGTTTCTTATGCTTATAGTTTATGCTTCATGAAGTATTTCTTTTTATTATGGCATATGGCTTATGTTGACTAACTTTTATTTTATGCTCTTATGATGTTATGCTAGGTATCATATTTTGTACTTTTGTACTAACGCATACTCTTTCATACATTCTCATCAAATATAGTGTTCAGTGATTTGAGTTCCATTCTTGAAGATAGGTTTCTAGAAGTTCAAGGAGTTAAAGACTCGGTGAGTCCTCATAGCATCGAGGATTTGATCACCATTCCTTTATGTATTTCTTTTATATTTTGAGACTTTTGTATGGGCTGAGTTCCAAGAGTTAATCAAAGTTGTTTTTAGATTGTTTGCGACAAGTTTAGTAAGACTTCGGCTTTACTTTTTATAAAGACTTTGATTGTATGGAAAATGTTTTAAAATTTCTGCACTTTTCTATTATCTTATGTTATGATATGCTAAGGGATTGTATGAGACTCCTTCAGGGTCAAGTACGCCATTTTACATCTAAGGTTTACCCCTGGGTCGTGACACACTTTGTATCAGAGCACAAGGTGTAGTATGGTTCTAGGATGTCTCAAACCACATCTAGTAGAGTCTTGTCCATAAATGTGTTTGATGAAACTAAATTACTTCAAGGAAGTAGTGTAAGCATGTTCTAATATGAGAATTGCCTATATGATATATGTTAGCTTGGATTGTTGTCTTAGTTGCCTTCCTAGATATGTCTTACTAAAGGTGAAGGTTTCCTTGTCTCTGAGGATTATGCCAAGGATGAGATCCTAAGAGGGTAAGTATGATTATGATGACTTAAAAGTGGTACTTAGTGTGGATGGGATTATGGGGTCTCAATCATGCATTGCACAAGTATGATTTTAGGTTACTTGAGAAGTAGTTGTTTTATGATATGAAAGACTAAGAGTTGACTAATGCTTATATTATGCATATGTTGGTTATTATGCCTATGACTATGATATTGTTTCTTATGCTTATAGTTTATGCTTCATGAAGTATCTCTTATGATTATGGCATATGGATTATGCTGACTAACCCTTACGTTATGCTCTTATGATGTTATACTAGCTATCATATTTAGTACCTTTGTACTAACGCATACTCTTACCTACATTCTCATCAAATGTAGGGTTTGGTGATTTTAGTTCTATACTTGAAGATAGGTTTCTAGAAGTGCAAGGAGTTGAAGACTTTGTGAGTCCTCATAGCATCGAGTATTTGATCACCTTTCCTTTATGTCTTTCTTTTTTGTTTTGAGACTTTTGTATGGGCTGCATCCCAAGAGTTATTCAGAGTTGTTTTTAGATGGTTTGAGACAAGTGTAGTAAGACTTCCTCTTTGCTTTTATAAAGAGTTTGATGGTATGGAAAATGTTTTAAAATTTCTGCAATTTTTTCTTATCTTATGTTATGATATGCTAAGGGCTTGTATGAAACCCCTTTGGAGTCAAGTACGCCATGTTACATCTAGGGTGTACCCCTGGGTCGTGACAAAAAAAAAGCAAAAAAATTTAAAGAAAAGGAAGAAAGGAGATCCTGATTATCGCCAAGACCACTCGGTGAACCACCAAGTGGCTCTTCAGCTCGGTGAATGTTCCAGTGTGCTAGCCCTGGGGAAGAAATTATATCGGTGACAAAAGTGAACATTTGGCGAATTGCTGATCGATTCCGCGACAACACACTGGATCGCCCAAAGTTATAGAACTAAGGATGCTGAGAACCAATGTAAAAGGGCGATGGAAGAGAGCAAAGGGTGGATCGCTGAACCACTCGGCGAGCCCGACTTACCTCGCCTAATGGCTTTTCACGGTAAATTTTGAGAAACTATAAATTGGATTTTAAAAAGGATTTTGAGCAGTTCTGACCCATATATTGCAGTTCCCAATTTTAGAGTTAAAGTTTTCTCTTAGTTTTATAGTTCTTATTGTACTCTTTGAGGATTTGGAAGCTCAATTGTGAGGATTTGCAAGTGGGTTTCTAAATTTCTTCAATTTGGACCATTGTAAAAACTTGGGAACATTATCATCTGATGTGTGGCTAAAACCCTAATTCCTAGGGTGTTATTATGTGATTATGGGTTGAATTAGATTATGGGTATTATTATTTACTAATTTAAATGCTATATTGAAGTGGGTTTAATCATTAGTTGTGTTTTAGTTTATGAATTGTAGTTGCAAATGCAGTTCTAACTTTGAGTTCTTAGCTTGCTTGAGAGAGATGTTTTTTAACCAAAGCTTTTGATTAATGGTTTGTAGGTATTGGGTTACTATGGGTTCAGCTCGAGAGTGAATCGTAAACCTAATCCTACCCATCTTGCTCGATACAGAGGGTGTATTAAGGTTGTGGGTTGTTCTTATTTGTTAAGCTTGTTGATGTTCGAGAGAAATTAGTTGAAACGTGATAGTTGTTCGAGAGAAAACTATTTCAATCATAGTCTAGCTTCCCTACTGATATTTAGTTGTGTATTAGTAGTTTCAATTAGCCATATAGCGAAATTTTCCTATAATCAATAACATCCCAAGAATTCCTTTGTATATTGTTATTTTCTCTTGTTTGATTGCGTAGTAGCTTATAATTGCAAACCAAAACCCCCCATCTCACATTCGTGTCATCTCTTTGACTTGTTTACTTGTTATTTTTGACAATTTCTATTCCTATAACTATTTGGACCACCTTTGTACTTAATAACTGAATTTGAACACGTACTGCTCCCAATGGGTTTGACCTCAACTCTTCGTTGGGTTTTATACTGCTTAACGATCGTTTGCACCTAGAATTGGATGAGGTGTGCTTGAATCGTTAATCAACGTACATGCTCTGAATGATGCCACACTATCCAAAACAGAATCACAACATCAAGATGATTGTTTAGACATCAAAAACACAATAATTAGAGACATTCAAATTCGAGTGAAAATAGGAAAAATGGTACCCCGTATTGGAAATTCTGGAATTGACACCTCAAGAGGTCCATTTTCTCCCCAAACTTGTATCCTAAAATGGGACGAAATTTAAGGCTTAGAAAAGCCCACAAACAAGACATGCATAAAAGAAGAATTAAAATAAATAAAGAGAGCTAGGTAGCCCCCTTGGGAATGAATTACCTCAAACGACGAACCGCTGCAATTTCCCGAATATTATAACACATAGCCATGAACTCTCCCATCACGCTAGACTTCAAGTCACCCAAATTGTAGCTCTAAAACATGAAATATCACCAAATGAAATATGAGAGAGGAGGTGAAATACTTCCGGTCTTTATTAAAAAGACCAGACAAATTCTTCATTGCTAGCACGGCCCAAGAGGACCCACGAATCTGGAGGCCAACCGAATCAGACCTTCGTGAATGTAGAGCCACACATGCGATCATGCAAGGCAACTAGCTTACCGTTCACAAACGTGGAAAGGCACCCACAAATGGGAAGTAGAGAAATGGGCCCTTCCTTCACGCCTCCGTGAATGCGGACCCAGGCTTGTGAACATGGAGGCCAATCTTATTGTGTACAGCAATCGCGACACTAGGTGAGCTAATGTGAAAACAGATGGGACCTTCACCAGCAATACACATCACCTAGTTTTCCCAAAGTCCAAAATCCCCAATGAGGTGCTCCAGATTCATTAAGAACCCTTTCCATGGAAATGAAATATAATACCACACCAAATTTGACATTCCAGACTCAACGGAGTAGTTGAAACATCAAATCATTCTCGACAAAAAGTGGGTTTCACACTCAAGCTTCATTTTAATATGAATTCCTCTAGGGGGCTCAAAATTGGCCTAGAGTCCTCAAGATCCACATGAAAGGTCATTCTAGACCAAACTTAATGTTTTCAAGGTAACATAACCGTCAAAATTGTAATTCGAGGCCATCTTTCTAAACTTTTTTCCTTAGCTTCTGAGTGAAGTTAACCATTTAAGATTTAGAAGCTCTAAAAGAAGGAAACTTCAACATAATCAAAATGAATGAGCACGTGACCGAACTATCGATCCTAGCAAGTCATAAATGAAGTCGAGTCGGTAAGGAATTCTCTAAACGATAAAAATAAGGAATTAAGAAATGACCTAAATGGTCATTACAATATCCACTACTAAAAAGAACTTTTGTCCGCAAAAGTAACAATAGAAAGTACTTGAAGGATAAAAAAAGTGGGTAAGCTGCTTTCACGTCTCATGATCGGTATCCTTAAGATCCTCCTTGACTTGATAATGCCTCTGACAGACCTTAACCATACGAATTGCTGTGAAACGCAACTGTCGCACATCTTTGGCTAGAATAGCAAAAGGCTCGTCCATAAAGGTTAGATGGTTATCCAACTCAAGTGAATCATGCAAGAGCACATAAGTCTCTTTAGGAACATACCGACATAGCTTAAAAACATGGAAAATCAGGTGAATAGATAAAAATACAAGAGGTAGATCCAAGTCATAAGTGACATCTCTAACAGTCCAAAGAATAGCAAATGGCCCAATGTACCTGGGGCTAAGATTTCGCCACCTTCAAAACCTCATCACGCCCTTCATGCACGGTACACAAAAGAATACCCATTCTCCAACTCCAAACCTCAATGTATAATGCGTACGATTAGTATAACTTTGGTGCCTACTCTGAGTGGTCTTCAACCTATCTTGAATCACCCACACATGATCTAAGGACTTCTAAATAAATTTAGTACCACGTGGCCTAGGCTCTAAAGACTCAAACCAACCAACTGGAGAGCAACAACGTATACCATTTAAGGCATTGAATAAGGTCGTCTGAATACTAGAGTGGTTGTCTTTGATATACGTAACTTCAAGGTTGAGTCTCACTTATCTATTTTCTTTTTCAGTTGGATTTCTTTCCTTCTTTCTTTCCACACCTGAACTTAGGCTTTGTCCTAAATTGGCTATTTAGACAAATCAATGATTATAAAGGGATTCATGGGTTAGAAACTAGGGTAATATTTGGCTCTAGAGCTTCAATAAGGTTGAAAACAAATGGTGTAGGCTCAAATGCTACGAAAATAGTTGCACTCCCTCACAAGGTAGTCACAAAAGGTATGAAGTTATTAGTTTCCCTCTCAAAATTTATGCCCAACATCATTTCTTTCTTTCCCAAAGGCTAATCAATTAGAATACCAGGGTGAATTCTAGGAATCAACAAATATCCTTTCAAGTAGGTTCTCACCTCACACGATAGTTCAGCGATAATCGTTTAATCAAAACTCTACAAAATAAAGAAACTTACGTGCGATGTTGCAAGGCTCATATTAATACGTAGCTAGTCAACACAAGAATATAAATGATCATTCAAAAGTAAACCAACAATGATTTCCTCTTGCAACACCAATACAAAACATGTCTCTCATCAAGAGCAATATGGAAGACATTAATATTGTACAAAACTGATCCTCGAACAACAATGAATTCACAGGCAATCTTATCCATTTCACAACTCTAAAATTCATGGTTCAATAGATAGAGAGACAAAAATGATATCAAACCAACCAAATATCATAATAAAACCAAATTACTAAAATATCAAAAAATGCACCTAAAATAACAAAATACAATATAAAAAGGGGAATATAGGCATAGGTTCCCTCACTCTACTAAAAATTACTAGCAGTGTCCTCGATGCAATAAAAATAGAAATTATGGTAGAAAAATGAGTGAAAAATCACTCGATAGGCTATGTATGTGAATAACTATGATCATAAGACTCGGGAGGGATGACATGTCAGCAGAAATATTCCTAGATCTCTTGCCTCATGGAGACATGCTGGATTTTCGTCCTTTGCCACTCCTCTTACAAGTGGTACCGAGCTTCCCAACTTGTGCTTTACGGCTACTATGGATCTTCACAAGGAACCGGAAATGGGGCAAAGACATCCTAAGAAGTTTGCCTATGGAATCTACCTCAACGACCTTCTTCCGTACTTTCATGAGAAAGCAAGCTATCAACCTTATCTCCGTTAGTTTTTTAAGATCAGTGAACCCAGATGTCATCTCAGGCATTAGTATCCTAAACATCTAGAATAAGAGGCAACAAAGTAACATCAATTAGGGAAATAGTGGCCGACACATCGAGGGGACAAATACCACAATCTGAAGGATAAACTCTATTAGTGCCAATAATAAATGTCTCAACATGAGATCTCTCCAACATAGCATGGATTATTGACTCGTCCTTATCCTGTAGCTCTACGAGGGCCTCAACACTAAACTGCTCATCATCTTTCTAGTTTCCTCAACTGCATTATCATCAACCAACTGCTCATCTATTCCGGAAGGTACAACTGCTCTCGGCTCAGTAGGGAACCTTACCCCACAACATCTAAATATTAGTGGACTTTAGTTGGTCCACATAAGCCCTAAGATCATCAATGTATCTCCTTAACACTGTAAGCCCAGCAGAACTACCCTGACACCACTCTCTTTCCTCAACTCTTGTAGTGAGTTTGTCCAACCTCTCCTGTATAAAATTAAGGTGGAACTATGACTAACTATCTCAGCCCTAGTAATCATCTTGGGCACCTCCTTCTTAAAGAGGGATGCCTGCACATCTGCAAAATGGGAAGACAACCCGTTTTATATATCAGGGCCTGAAGGCTCCAGAGAAAGAGCAGGAAAAATAACATCTGACTCAAAAGTAGTGGGATCCACTATCACTGTTAAGTCAAGTGGTGGTGACTTTCTTATGGCCTTTTCATCCCTCAGATAATCGGCCTCTATCCCCCAAATTTCATTGGACAAGATTGGGGTCACCAAGACGTCAAATCTCTCCCAGTATAATACTTCGGCTACCTCACACAATTATGTAATAAACACTGGAATGGCAATGATGTGTGCTTCTAGCGGGCTCTCATAAGCATCTCCTCTAATATGATGGCCCCAACATGGATATCCTCCTAGTCAATGATAGGACCTACCAATACGTCTTTCGGGTGCTAGAGGATTGACTCATTTTGGGATGATATTAAGTAGCTATTGATGAACCTGAACCAGTATCAATTTCCAATGTTGATATCCTTCTTCTTAATTTTCACTCCGTCAACCAACCATGGAGGAGTAATATTGGAGATTAAGGGTGCCAACCACCCTTGCAAGGCATCCTAATTGTCCTTCATACGCAGCTTGTACAACCCAACTTTGTTACCCTTTGTATCCAAAGTATCATTGATCGTTCCTGAATTTCACTGTACCTTCTTCCAAAGGACTTCTACCTCTTCCAACGGTGTACAAGCTATGTATTTTGTCTTCTTTGGTAACGCCTTGGCATAGGCTTCATATAATTTATGAACTCAAGTTGGGAAATATAGGGGTTGCGCTCTAGTGAATTAATCGAACCCATGGAACTTTATTGTGCCCCATATAGCCGGGTAGTTACTCACCACCCCATTTGTTGATAGTCTCGTGTTCTCCAAGATAGTACGATCCCCTACTTATTTGAGCCTATTGAGGGCTCTTTCAGCAATTATCAAGAGCACTCTTGAAGCATATGATTCTAGATTTTGCGGCAACTTGTAACGAATTTTCATCCTCTTCTTTTCCACAATCTTTTTAAGTGCTTAAACTTCTACAACTTCTTCTTTGGTTCACTCACATGTGTGAAGGTGCATTGAGTGGCCTGTTGTTGTATAGAGGGCTCATTTATGACTATCCTCTTATTTCTTTTTAAAGGAGATGGAGGAGGAGAGTCTTATTCAGAGTTGAATTGGTGCAATTATTTTTCCTTCAGCCATTTCCTATAGAGCACAACACATCAAAACAAAGATTGGGTGAAGGTTAGTAGAAAAGAATCACAAAAGAAAGCACAGTTAAAACAATATTCTAAGGCTCGCCGAATGGAAAATATGCTTCACCTTAAAAGTAAGGCGAACTAAGATGAGCTCACCAAACTTGAAAGAACAAACCACAACTTCCCTAAAGTATAATGGAAAGTATTAAATCCAACTCGACAATCCGTTGAGTTGGTTTCGGTGATCAAAGGCAAGCCCGCCGAATGTGAAAGTGCAAAAAGTTTAGGGTTAAGAATAATGGGTGATGGAAACTCAAACTCGACAATCCATCGACTTGGTTTTAGCGATCTGAGACATGCCCACCAAATGTGACAGGATGCAAGTCACAAACTCTGAATTAAAAGATGATTGGGGCTTACTCAGTGATTCGCCTAATTACGTTGGCAAGTTAAGACATGCTCGCCGAATAGGTAATTTAAGCCCAAACCAATTTTTAAAAACTTAAGCACAAAAACGTTACTCTACCCAACACCTAAAAAATTTCACAAGTTACCAATATGCTAATCCACGCCTGGGTACTCAAATTTCCCCCTCATTACCAAAAAGCATTGCCAAATTGACAATTTGACCTTAATAAAGATGTATCATATCAATCATTCTTAAAAATAAGTCGAAAGGATAACCCTAGGCTACTCTGCCTTTACCCAATCAATTTAACAACCCAATTTAAACTTTTAACCTTCACAATCCATTTTCCAATTGAAGGCCTTAATCAACTAAATATAAACAACCCACTGAATCACTCAACAGAATATCAACAACAACCATAAAAACGTTTCATATGAATTAGGTTAAAGCAATAATAACAAACATAATGTCGAAGAAGCAACCTAAAACAAATACAAGATAGTGAGAAAGAGGGAGGAAGGGTTTGGGGAAAGGATCACGAACAATCACACACTCCAAGCAAGAAAATTGAATCACAATGAGCACACACTAGTATTTAAGCAAATATTTGAGAGATAAGGAAGAGAAATTGGACAAAAAGATCAAAAGATGCCTTTTAAATAATGAAAAACCCCTTGGAATTTTTATGTTCGGCGTATTCGGCAGTTTGCAACCAACATCGCCAAATGTCTTTGGTGAATCGTCGAAGCAGCTTAAGCTCACTGATGATGCCTAAACAAATGCCAAACCTAAAACTCAACTCGGAAGACCCGATGTAGTTCACCTAGTATCATTCGGTTGATCACCAAATCATTCTTGTATACCAAAGTTGACAGTACCATATTTCAAAATTCTTGGCTCAAAAGGTGAACATGAAGATATCTTTTTTGACACTTTGGTCGATTGCTGAATGGATATGTCCATCACCCTTTACATTCTCTTCAACTTTTTGATTCCCTTTCAACCTACATTCACAACACACGTATTGAAAAAATAAAATAAACTAAAGTTGGTTCAGAAGAAGCACCTTACTTAACGTCGTATCATGCCACAGTTCTTACTAATCAACTATCATTCTTGGGGTTTCAGATGGTGTCACTAGGAAAAGTCCATTTTTTCCTTGGATTTATATGGGTGGAGATTCAGAACACTTGGGTCTGTAGCTGCTTGATTGACATAGAATGAGAAGTAAATGGTGAGTCAAAGTGGAGAAATCATTTTTCGAATCTTTCAACACTTTGTCTGACCCTTCAACCTTGTTAAAGATCCTTATGAACATTTTATTCGGTTCGATTTCCTTTCAATCCAGCTTCTTTTGACTTGGGAGGATCATGAGGTGGGATGTATCTATATTTTTCACCTTCATGCTCTCTCCAATAACCACCTCGATCACTCTTTTCTCTCCAACATTATACTTTCCTTGTTCCAACCATGGTTCCCACCCGACTTTGGATAGTTTGGATGAGAACCCCCCATTTGGTTTCCCATATAATGAAATTCCTCATTGTACAATGCCTCAAACTTGGAATCATGTGAGCACTGCCCAATGCTTTTCCCATGTAACTTTATTGATTTAAATCCACCCCATATTACATGATTGGATAACAAGTCAAGTTGAGTCGTCATCTTCACCATGTTTCCACCACGCTCTTGGTCTCTCTCTAGTTATCCTTGGTCAAGTCCAAATGTAGAGAAGATACTTGATCCTCCCTAGTATGCCATGCTCATTTAATTTGGTCATGTCATCGAGCAACATTGTTGCCACTTCATATGGTTGCCTATCATCCATCCTTGGATTAGTTCGCCAGCCAACCATTTGTTTACCGTATCAAGGCTATGATAGAAGTATTATAGCAACAATATATTTGGATGTCACGACCCAAGGTAGCCCCTAGGTAAAACATGGCGTACAAGATCCGCGAGAGGCCCCATACAAGCCACTTAGCATTCGTCATACAAGATAATAGAAATATAAGATTCGAAAGACATTTCAACATATAAGACTTCATAATATTAAGCGGAAGTCAAAACATTGTCTTCAAACCATCTAGTACATAAGAAGTGATCGGGATGTAGCCTCTACATCAAGTCCAAAACTAAAAGTAAAGGCATAAAGAAAAAAAAGCTTGCTTCTCGGAAGATGAGGACTCGCAAATCTTCAAATCATCAACTATAGGGTACTTAACCACGCAAAGGGAAATTTGGAGCTTTGGACCCTACATTTTCATAAGAATGTAGGCAAGAATATGTGTTAGTACAAATATGTAGCAAGTATGACAGCTATGCATAAATCCTTTGAAAACATGCTTAAAAGGGAAATTTTCATAAAGTGCAATGACCAAGATAAAACATAAATGTAAAAGAACTAGAAGACATACGTCATAGAACATGGTAAATACAAGTAAAAATCATCTTAAGTAACGTGTGAGATACTTCTTGAAGTACCTTAGTTCACTATTGTGAAAGATTTACCTTTAATCGACATGTAAGACCATGTGAGCTATTAACATGGATACCAATGTCTATCCTACATAAAAAAAGGGTGTCCTACTTGACAAGGTAAGACCATGTTGTCCTAGCTTATATGGATCCACTAGCTAATGTTTATCTAAGACAATTAGCCTATGGGGTCACATAGGTATGTGATAAGGAAATTGCTACTAGGAACCCGACCTCAACTAGGGAGAGCTTCCATCTCAATATCCTCTTGGTGCTAAGCATAAATCCCATGAAATAGTCATTATTACATACTTGTCTTCATTTTCCATGAAAGGGCACGTCATAATGCCAATCCAAGCTAAGTCATATCTCATCCATGCAAAGGCACATTTGAGCAACAAATCCAACCTAGGTTTTACTAGAATAACTCCTTAACCTTGATTCATTTTAGGTGAGAAGACCTTTCAACCTTAGAATCCTTTATGTGAGAAAAACCTTTCACATTCATGCACGGAGTAATTATGTCAGAATTCCTTTCACAACAATTAATAACAACTACATTGTCTATGCTTTACTCTCAAAACAGCTTACATCATAATTCATCATTTTCATAAGACCATGCATATCTCCATAATTCACCTTTCATAGTTCAAAATCCACTTTAAATCATGAATATCTTGAAAACATGGGTAAAGCATGGGTTCATGGGAATTCATCTTTAAAAAAATTAAATAAATCCAAATTGAAGAGAACCCATGACATGGGAGAAAAGCCTTAACTCAATTGGGCATTTCTAACTTAGTAAGTTGTAGAATTTGGGAACTATATTGAGGAAAGGCCTACATGGATGAAAAACTATAATACCTCAATGCCAAAAGCTTTTCTTCAATAAAGGAATTGGATACTTGACTTGAAACCCTAGGTTAACTCCTTCTTTAAGTTTTATAGAGAGAGAAATATTTTGGAGATGAAGACTTGTTCTTCTTTTTGGAATTTGAGAGAACAATTTCAATTGGGGAAATTTGGGAGTAATAACACTTAAATAGGACGTCTAAGTTAGGGTAAAATGACAAAGTATTAGCATAGAATAATTTGGAAAAGACTCAAAAGACCCTATTTTAAAATTGATGTGACCACTGCCATGGTGGCCTTCACGGCCAATCAAGGACTTCACGAGCCGTTATGGCAGTCGTGGTCCTTGACCAGTGGCTGGGGAAAGACCCCTTTTGCCCTAAACCTCTTCACGACCACCTTGATAGTCTCTAATGCTCACCACAGGCCGTCTATGGATTAGTGGGAGGGGATCCATCTTGGACAGGTTCTGTAAACACTCCACAAGTACCATAACGAGTTGTGGTCCCCTTCACGGCCTGCCAAGGGCTCCATGGTGCATCCCATGGCTCAGTTTCGGCTGGGGACTGCTTGGTTGGCCCCTTTCATAGCCTTCTTGATTTTGAGGTGTTACATTATCTCCCCGTTGGGAAAATTCATCCTCCAATGGAACTCAAGACATCATAAGGAAGGTAGGAACTTAAGCTAACAGTCGAACATGAATGCAATTACATAAAAGCACATATCCGAGGAGGAAACATAAGCTCCAAGCTAACGTATGTTCAAAACATCATATCATGAATTCTATATGAAACTCTTATTCAAATGGACATAAATATGTAGAAATCAATCAAGTAAACTCATTTTCTCAAAACATAAGCTTTTCATGAATCATGCATAATGAGGAATTCATGGGAATATCTAAGACACATGACACAAAAGTGTAAACCATGAGGAGACTAATACCTCAAGCTAGAGTAGAGATTGAAGGAAAGAGATTAGGCTAACGGGACATCATATCGGCCTCGGCCTCCCAAGTAGCACTCTCAACTAACTGATTCCTCCAAAAAACCTTTTCGGAAGCAACTTCTTTATTTCTCATTTTCTTGACTTGCTGGACTAAAATCTCAACTGGAACTTCCTTATATGAAAGATTCTCCTTAACTTCCAAACCTTCTAAGGGAACTATAGTTGTCGGATCTCCAATACATTTCTTCAACAAGGAGGCATGGAAAACTAGATGTACCGATGCCAAATCAGTAGGCAAATCAAGTTCATAAGCAACCTTACCAACATGCCTGAAAATCATATATGGGCCCACATAACGTGGACAAAGCTTTCCTTTCTTACCAAACCTCATTACACCCATCATGGGTGAAATTTTCATGTAGACCCAATCATATGCCTTAAACTCAAGATCTCTTCTCCTCACATGCTGATGGGACCTTTGTTGACTTTTAGCCATTTTCAACCTTTCTCTAATAAGCCAAACTTTTTCCATAGCTTTGTGTACCAAATTGGGACCTTTCAAGGAGACTTCAACTACTTCAAAAACACTTATAGGAGATATACACCTCCTACTATATAAAGCCTCAAATGGAGCCATGCCAATACTTGAGTGATAGCTATTGTTGTACGCAAACTCAATCAAAGAAAAGTGATCCTCCCAATTGAATCAATTATGCATTCCCTCAACATATCTTCCAAAGTTTGGATAGTACGCTTGATACGCTCAAATTACACCTCCCTAAAGAAGCATAAGCGATCGTTATCAAGTAAAGAACCCAACTTGTAGGTTGGGGTCGATCCCACGAGGAAAATGGTTTAGACTTTACTTTAACCCACGATTATATTCAATTAGTCAAA
>JAJOOO010010912.1:0-65536 GCA_029582685.1 Solanum piurae
TAAAACATAAATTATGATACATTTGTGGCACAATTATGTAAGTTTGTCAATTATTGTAGTAGGGAATTCTATTTTAAGTTTTATTTTTTTACTATATACTTCAACAATCGATAGACTCTTAAACTTGACATATTTAGATAGTAACCAAATAAACAAACTTGGTTGAAGTGTGGTTCGTAAACGTGATTCCTAAAATCTCAACATAGGCGACGTTTTTTTTTTACAGGATTTTGTCACTCAGGTTAGCATTCTCGCTTATGATATCTCTAGGTCTTGTCACCAAAAACCTTCCCCAATTGAGAACATCAAGCTTAGCAAACACAATTTAAAAAAAATAAATCCATATCAAAGAACTTTTATCTTTGTAAACAACTAGAATAGAACTTAAATAACAAAGAGGAATTTTCCTTTCCCCCACTCTATTAAAGTTGATTGCTGTTGATTTTCTAAAGACTCATTGAATGAGCATAGACAAAAGTACAAGATTACAGGTTCTTTACAAGATTAATCATTCTAAATTTCCCAAGAACATATGAGAACAAGAAGGGCAGAAAAAAATGCACTATTTCAAAATTTTAAAATGCCTAACAATGTCGATGCCCTATAAGAAGTAACGGTATCAATATCATCAGACCATTTTCGCGACTGAAGGTAATGTCTTCAGAAGTGATGGAGAAGGTCGTCGCACAGTGTGATTGAGCAAAATCATGAATGTTAAAAGAGTCAATGCTCCTGCCTGATGAGCAGTTCCTAGAGAAACTGGGACATAGGAAAGAAGAGTAGATATGCCCAATGTGACCTGCATTTGAAATCAAAATGATTCAACCATCAAAGTAATTAAAAGGAGTCGTTCATGGAGGATTTTTGCTGATGCATGGAGAGTACCTGCAGAGCCGCCATGCCCATGGTGCTTCCAATTAAATGTCGTACTGCAGGATGCATATCCAGCTTTCTAGCTGACAACCATAATCCGCCTATTGCAGCTAAAGTAGCAGTGGCAAGTATACGATGATCAAGCTGCAAAAGACAAGAATGAAATTCATCATCAAGAACATGTCCCTTCCAAACAGCTTGGAAATACTTTATTTTAAGCTAGGGGTCTATCTCTCTATATCTATGAAGTAGGGGTAAGGTTTGGGTACACTCTACCCTCCCCACCCTCCCCAGACCCCATTTGTGTGATACACCGGTATGTTGTTGTCTACAAAACATGCTTAAACTTGCATTCTGGTCATAGTTTTCTGCCAGTTGCCATATTGCCCGATCTCATGGTTCACGGTTTTGCCAACTAGACATATAACAAGCCTAGCTCGAGTCCAACAACATAATTTTCTCAAAGCAGCTTTATCCGGAGAGAAGAAAATCCATGGCACGTAATAGAAGGTTAATCACAATTTACATGCAAAACTTAACGAGTAAAATTTAAAGCACCTTGAGTGCTGCCATTTCACAAAAAGAAATTGAATCCACCAGAGTAATTCCGTTCAAAATATATACAGCCACAGTTTCTTCTAATAAAAATAAACCTTATATCTTTAATTAGCCTGAGCCGAGGGTCCTCCGGAAATAGCCTCTCTACCTCCACAAGGTAGGGGTAAGGACTGCGTACACTCTACTCTCCCCCGACCCCACTTGTGGGATTTCACTGGGTATGTTGTTGTTGTAAGAAAACAAGTCAAGCTTGAATAAGAGGATCTCAGCAATTCTCTGAGTCAATAGAAACATTCTCTTTTTCTTTTTTTAAATAACTATATCAACAGCAACATATACAACTACCTCCATAACCAACACTTTCTTTTACCAATTCCCCTTCATGATGCTAAATATGGAGTAAAATTTCATGCCAAAATATTTGATCTTTCAAAAGTAGACAAACCAGGAAGTCCAGAAACAAAATTTTACCTGAACCGTTGAAGTATTCTCAAAGAAGTTGCGGATAAGAGGCTTCATACTAAAGATATCATCTGGAATCCATGTATCTCCCATCTTTGGAAAAGTATTGAATGCCCGGCCCTGAAGTAAATTCATTCAGTCAATAATCAGATGACTACTTCCCTTTAACCAAACTTAGTAAGAGAATAATGAAAACAGTGCATACATGAAAGAATAAGAAAACTTGCTTTTTCTTTGTTGTCTCTCCAATCCCATAACAAACCATCAAATACTTCACATAAAACTATGATATGGAGAATATTAGTTACATACAGCGTCATTTCCAGCAACAAAAGCTCCAGAGATAGCAGTAATTCCAACAAGGATACCCACAGGAAGTGCAAGCCGCTTAACTTTTGCAGCCCCACGAACACAGGCAAGTGATTCAGCAGGAGGTTCAGGCATAACAACAGAAAGAGCTGTCCAGAAGAGTCCGCAATAAATAGCAAACGCAGAGGTAAGATGAGCTGCAAGGCGGTAGGGGCTAACTCTTGGTTCAACATACTCAGATGCTGGCTCCTGAGGAAAAAAATGATTTAATCAAACTTAAAGAATGATGTGTCTTATATGAGTTCAATAGCCGCATAAATTAAATGAATTGCTTGTACCTCTAAACCACTTTTCACCATCCACCAACCTATGAGCCCCTGTCCAGCACCAAGAGCAAAGAGTCCAGAGAGTCTAAATCCAAGTCTTACTGTTATGTATCCCTTACGGAGAAAATATGAGAATGGGAGTGCAAACATTATACCAAGGGCCCTTCCCCACATTCTGTGTGCATATTCCATCCAATAAATGAACTTGAAATCCTCAATGTTCATTCCCTTGTTCACACTGTGAGGATTAAATTTAAGTCAAATCACTAGGTAGCCCAATACAAAAAAAAATCCAGAAATAAGACTCAATAATAATCTTCAAAGATCATAACAAAAAATATCAATATGGAAAATGGAATGATCCTCCAGTACATATTTGTTTTCCACGGCTAACAAGAACAGTATTTCCAGAAGCCAAAAAAAGCAAAAGTGCTCCCTCCGTACTTTTACTAATCCACTATACTAAAAATACATTTTTACTTTTACTTGTCACTTATAGCATATCAAGAAAAAAAACATACTTTGGTCATGACCCTTAACATTAATTACTTATTCTCCAAATCGTTTCACAACACCTATGACTAAATATGAGTATTGTGATAAAATACTTATGTTGATCATTGTTTCTTAAGGGGCGTGCGAAGTCCAAACGGGACAAGTAAAAGTGAATGGAGGGAGTACTTAGTGTTTTAGCATCTAAGCACTAAGATTAGAGTAAGTGAAGTGCACTGAGCACATACTGCTGTTTGAACTGACCGTTTGTATTCTGGGGATTGCTTGTACTTCTCAAATTCAACCAACCAATCTTCATCTGTTAGAGGAGGAAGGCTCCCAGTAAATTTCCAGTCCGTCATTGATAGACCAGAACGTGTCAGCCGTGTGATACCACCAAGCACAACCATACTGAAGACCCAAGCAGCAGATGTAAAAAGCCATATGCCGACCATTTTCTGGGCATGGGGTCCAGCAGTTACAAGGAACTTCAGTCCCTCCTTGTTTTCAGCTGCAGAAGCAACCACCGTGGAAATTTTTCTGAAAGACGTTCTATGCACACCCTGAAATCAATATATATACCCTTGTTGGCTACCACAATGTAAATATATGGACAGAAAAACAGATGCAAAGAAATCTGACTTAAGCATTTCTAAATTTCTTATCCACATGTCCATACACGTATGCAACACATAAACGGCTGCCTTTAACTTACCATATCAAATTATAATTCTAAATTGGAGCATTTTGGAAGAACAAAGGTGAACAAAGAATAAGTTATAATGCATTCTTTGTTAGTTATTGTGCAAAAGTAGCAAAATTTGTAAAAACAATCAAAGCAATCACTAGATAGTAGATCACAACCATAGCTAATCTGAGCATGTAAAAGACTAACTACTTAAAAAGAACTACAGTTCAATACAAATTGGTCAATCCAAAACAGAACACCTCACCATAATTAACTAATCCACTGTCCACATAATCCATCACACAAATTACAACATCATACCCATTGTAATCCCACAAAGTGGAGTCTGGGGAGGGTACAGTGTACGCACACTCAGAGGAAGAAAGATGTTTCTGATAGACACTCAGCTCAAGAAAAAAGAACAGCTACTAATGACCAAAACAAGACAACAAAAACTACAACAAAACTACAACAAAACAATACGATAATTGAGGTACAAGGAATAAACCATCACACAAATTACAAAAGATGAATAAACCATAAAACCCATTGAACAAATCATATTCAGTTAACAAAAAAAGGTGACAATTACTAAACTACAGGGGAAAACACTACTATAAAAATAAAAAAGACAACTTTTTTCCCGAAAATAAAAGCTCAAAAACGAACCTTGTGATTAAGATGATGAAAAGATCTTAAACCATAGTTAAAAAAGGTCCTCCTAACAAAATTTCTACTAGAAGGAGCAAGCTTTGGAAGAGAAGATAAAAGCCTATACTGATTCAATGTCGAAAATGAAGCTTCATTTGAAATTTTGGTAGCTGTAAAGCCCCATTTTCCAAGATTCGACGAAATCTTGACACCCAAATCTTTGTTTTGCCTCAGAAATGAAATTAATCTGCTCTCTAACATTGCTCTTTTCTGGGTTTTGATTTTTTTCTATCAAATTTGCTGTAATTTTTTGTGCGTTGAGTTTATGTTGCTGCGTTCTTTGAAAAAGTTAAATCTTGGACAGGGTTTAAGGATGAACCGACCGGTTCACTCAAAACCATGGGCGAACCGGTGAAACAAAGCGTGGATATTCGTATAGCCATGGGATTTTAGAGTTTTTTTTTATTTATTCGTATTTTTATTTTGAATTTGTTTTTATTCTAAAAAAAAAAGAAAAAAAACTGTATTTTAAAATTAAATATTTACGCAATTTATATTATGAAAAAATTGTATAGTTACACCCGCGTGATGTTATCTCTATTTTATAAAACATATTTAAAAGTTGAAACTTTTATATAATGCAAATCCTACACAAATGCTACTTCATTGAACTTTAGGGCACGTTTGGTCATAGATTTTCAAAATAATATTTGGGGAAAAAATTGGTAAATAGTGTTTGTCCATATATTTTGCCATTATTTGGCAAATATTTCAAATTTCCAAATACTAGTTTTAAATCTCATTATTTGGGATCTTTTGAAAATTGAAATTTTACACCAAACTTTTATCTTTTACAAAAACACCCTCTATAGTAGTTGTTTGCGTTGTATTACATAATTTTTTACATGAACACCAAAGTAGTGATGAAATATTCAGTGAATCTGAAAGTGATGTTATGGTTGTTGATGAAAATGATGAACAATCGTCTCAAGGTAACAAAGTCATGTGCTTTGTCTACTTTACGATGTATGGAATGATGCTTGTTGCACTCACTCCAAACTACCACATTGCTCTAGTGTCATGGACACTACTTGTTATTTGTTGCAACGAAGATCCAATTGACTTGTAATACAAACTTATGGTTAGTTTTGATAGTTTTTAAAACTTATGGGTATAAATCATATTTTTTTTAAAAAGTGAAATATATTTCCCAATTACTATGGCCAAACACGTGGTGAAATTTTCACCCAAATAATATTTGCCAAGAATATTTGGAAATCTATGGCTAAACGCTAGCTAAATATATATAAGATAATTTTAAAGCGAAAGAATACGACATATTTTCTTAATTATAAAATAAAATATTACAATTAAATTACAAATAACCTATATATATAATGAAAGAAAGTTATGGAGTACTAATATCTTATTAAATTACAAATAACCTACATAATCGTTTGCCCTAATGGTTGCATCAATGCATACAATCTTGATAGATATAATCACAATAGGTTATATTCATTCACTGTTATATCACTTGTATTTATTCGCTCTAATTTTACTTGTATTTATTCGTTCTTCTTTCACTTCTTAATTTTTTCCTTTAACTCTTACCCTTTGCTCTATCTTTTTTCCTTTCTTATGCTTCTAACTATTGTACGCAAAAAATGCCATATTATGCATAATCATGTGTTATGTAATTATTTGTGGTCTTTGCTATAATTGTTTTTGTGTGATAAGAATTTGAACTTTCAACCATCTTTTTCAATAATTTTGGGAGCACTTTGCGTAAAAACTTTCGATCTTCTATACGTTGATAGGAATATATGAAATTTCAATTTCATCTATTTCCTCTCTCTGTGTCTTTTGTTGAAATAAATTTTATATATCTCATGCAAATAAATAGAATATGCTTTTTTCAAAGAGTTAAAAAGTATATATTTGATTTTTACTACTTATTTTCTCAGTACAAACTACAATTAATGTGATACGTTTGAGGATGTGCTAACTAGAAGAAGGAAATAATAACAAATATTGCATCTTTGTGCAGCACATCATTCTATGTAACTTTTGGTTTATGTGTTAACAACACTATATTGTTGTCATTATATCTTTTATTAACATGCATAATTAAATATAATGTATATTTATTATTATGACTGGTGTGGTATGGTGTCTTTGTGCAATTTTTTTCGATTAGTTAAACTTATTAATTTTGAGATTAAAAAAAAAGATAAATAAATCTATCTCAACTTTTTGTGCATGGTTAATAGAAATAAGAAGCTTGAAGAGGAAAACAATATTTTAAAAAAATTCCTTCGCAAAGAGCCGAATATCGTCCAACTCCTACAAATTAATATAAGGGAACAAACACTGCTTTACATATTTTGTATTTTTATTCCTCCTAAACATTTATACCTACAGTTTAAATGTTCTCTCTTTTTCCTAACAACAAATTATCTCGTAATCATATATAGTTACTTTTTCTTAACAATAAAAATTAATGGCTTAATGTCTACTAATCAAAATCAATTTGTTACTAAATTCACTTGAATAATAGTGGAGGAGAGTTTTTTTCTATAAAAAGTAATTAATTTGTATTGTTCTTCTAGAACTAGATAGTTATATTTATATTTTATAATTGTTATTACTAAAAAGATATCCAATAAAAGTTATCATCATACCAACGATCTTGACTAACGTTTAACTTGAATTTTTCCATGACTAAAATGTGGAATGCGCAAATAAAATACTTTATGAAAATATGATATCATTTTTATTGGAACCAAATAAAGAAATAGAAGATGCAAATCAGCATTATTTTGAACACATTCGATTTCTACTATATTTTTTCAATATGAAACTTAGGATCTCTTATATTTCACACTAATATTCTTCAAAATAGTTGTCCTTTAATATTTAACTTATACTTAGCACCAATCATAATACAACTAAAGAAGGTAACATAATTGGAGAAAATTTATTTCATGTAGAATTATTTTGCAGTAAAAAAAAATCTAAGAAAAATGAAAAAGATAAAGCAAAGACCAAATGATACTTGATATAAAAATTGATATTAACGAATTGCTTAACCACAAAGTGTGCGGTCAACATTTGTTTGCAAAAAGGTTTTTGAGCATTTAGGGACTTATAATTATGTTATTGTAATTTTACTCGTGATAACATATACTTGAGGAAATATTTTTTTATTTTTTTTAAATAAAATAAAATCAATTGAACCGTAGGGATATGTTAATCTTCTCTGTTCGTTTTAATTTTATCGAATGTTCCTGAAGGGACACTCGAAGAAATATTTGGTAATGTATTAGAAGAAATATTTAATGTATAAAAATTTATACATAATTATCCAATGTTTGATACCTTTTATTGTTTTGTTTTAGTTTCTGAAGATTTAATCCTAGTATAAGTTATACATCAATTCACGTATTATTTTAGGGATATTACATATTTGATCATTCGGTCAAAATTAAATTATAATCGCTTGATAATATACAAAAATATATATATATTCATTTTGTATAAATATGTATATTATAATTAATTATAATCGCTTGGCTATTATTTTAATGATCAACTATACGAGAAAGGCATGAAAAGTCATTTCAAACAATCTTATATCATCCATATTTCGTTATAGCTTGTACCCTATGCCAAATGCAACTATGTTTGATAAAAAAATATAAATAGAGAATTTTGATGTCTATTTACCAAAACATATCGATAGTTTGAATAATTAATGAGTAAGTATAGCAACAATGTGCAATTCATTTTGTATCACTCATTTTGTGAATATAATTAATGGAAAATCCTATTGGATACACGGTTGAAAAATGTAGTAAAAATATGTTAATTAACATGTTAAAATGTCACAACTCCATTAATTTTGAAGGAGCCTACACCAATTAATTTCGAAATTATCGTTCACTTAGTTCAGAACAAAATGACTTTTTGGTTCATATGTTTTTTTTTAAAAAAAAGAGTGAAACTCCATTAGTTTTTTGTTTGACCAAATGGAATATTTTATGTTAAAAAGGGAAAAAGGGAAAAGAAGGACAATGAGAGCAAAAAAAAAAAAGATAAAGAAAAAGGAATCCCAAGCAATAATAATGTTTTTTCTTATTTCAGTCGGAGCTCGACTATTTTAAATTCACATCGAAAAGGTAAAGTGTTCCTTATCAATCAAAAGTTTTATACTTGCTCGATTCCAAAACCTTTAACTGATTACTAATAAAAATGAAGGATAACTTATCGGTAGACTACAATATTTTAACGTGACAATTACAATATTAAGTGGTCAACAATCCCTAAATTACGGTCTAATCAAACTCGCTCTGCTAATAATCCTCTTTTTTCCTTTTAACTATGCCCTTTCACAGTGGCCAATATGATAATAAGGGTTTAACTTAATGTTTACATAAATATACTTTAATATATTATATGGTAGATTACTTGTTTTTTTTATGTTAATAATTTCACTTATAATAGATAATGATTGCTCATAATTATTTATAGTTGTATGTTTTAATTGATCAACTATTAGTGTAACTATTTTTTTTCTGTTGTCAGATTATAAAAGTTAAATTCATAAAATTGATAATTATATCTCAATCCTAAACTAATTAATATCGGTTATATGAATTCTCAATTTTAAAATTATTATAATATTTCAGCACATTTTACTGAAGAATTTCTAATACTAAGGATTCTCTAATACACAATTCAGAGGTTATATTTTTCATGGTATATAGAATAATAGTGTAGAGATAAAATATGAAATTATTTTATCCCATTATTATCTAATTTGATATTATAATCCTCATTTTATTATTCAAATATAACTTGTTCACAAATCAAATGATACGTAATTGGTATCATCTTATATTTGTTTTTTCATCTTTTTGTTAAGTTTACCTAACAAGAAAAAAACAACAGCATTATAGTTATTTCAACTAATTTAAAATTTAAACTTTATGAGTTCAATATTTTAATATTTTTATGTTATTAGATTTTAAATTTATATTCTTAAATAAATACATAATTTAAATTTAAATTTAAATTATTGAATTTGGTCGATCGCATTTTTTACAACTCCTATATGGACTTTTTAGAACATAAACATTGATCATTTGAATTTTGACATCTTAACCACTCCTACTTACTCTAGAAAGAATGGTAATCATTATTAATGATTATAACAACAATAATATACTCAATTTTTTAATAAGTCGAATTTAAAGAGGACGGTATATATATAATTTTATTCTTATTTTATTAAGGTAAAACAATTGCTTACGATAGATTTTCAGTTCAAATAAAAAATATCAAAATCAATATGAAAATGAAATACAATAGTAAATAAGTCGAGTAAAAAGATAGTGACAAAAAAGAGGCGCAATATATAAATGTAATCTTTAATTTGACCTTAACTGACATATATGTTCTCCAACGTTGTGCGTATACAAGTAGACTCTTAAACTTGTATAAAATTGAACAAGTAGATAAACGCATCCTAAATGACAATTCACATGAGATACATTTGATCTGACTTGTATTTCTTGTAAAACGCACGTGCCATTTATACAAACTCAAAGTTGAAAGGTAAATGTTAGATATGTGAAGTTAAATAACGCATTTATAAATTATATCAACAACAAATAATGCGATAATCGGACAAATAATCATTAATGACTATAGTGAAAGTAAGTAAAAAAAAAAGTTGATTACCACATGTTGATAGGACCCATTTACTCCGCCAGTCATGGCGAAAAAAGAACTCATTTTGTCTCAACTTTTTTCAAAATAAAATTCCATAGATAAGAGCATCCAAAACCCCTATTTAATTTACTCTTCCATCACTCCAAAATTTTGCAAACTAATGGCAAAGAATTCATTTTTATTACACTTTTTGTTGTTTTTTGTTCTTATTTTGAGTTTATTTTATGGGATTTTATCACAATATGAGTTGGAGGAACTTACATGGTTAGATGACAAAGATGATGAAATTTCAATGTTTCATAGCCAACATTCTTCTATGAGAAAATGTGATTTCACTTCTGGGAAATGGGTTTTTGACCAAAGTTATCCTCTTTATGATTCAAGTTGTCCTTATCTTAGTACTGCTGTTACTTGTACCAAAAATGGCAGACCTGATTCTGATTATGAAAAATGGAGGTGGAAACCACATGGTTGTGAAATTCCAAGGTACTTAAAATGTTTTATTACCCATTTTGAGTTCTTTTTAATAACTGTTATGTTCGAACCAGCTTGTGTGCATCTCGAGATAGTCAACAGGTATCATGGCACTGAGGCTAGGACAAATGGAAAATAATCAGTAAAAGTTAGTGTTTTTTGTATTTGTATGCATCTCGAGTTGCCAACTCACTTTATTGACCACTAGTAGTGTGAAGCCATTGGGCTTCACCTTTGCATGCAAAAATAATTTAATTTTTAATCTTCTTTATATTTTGGCCTATTGAAGGGAGTGTTGGAGCAACGTTAAAGTTAGTTTGCATGTGAGCCGTGAGATAGTCACTGACTTGAATTGCACTCCCTTGGGGTGTGGCCCTTTCTCGGCTCTTGTGTAAACACCGGATGCTTTGTGTAGCGGACTGTCTTTTTCTCTTGTTCTTTGGGACTACCTTTGTTGTTGTCAAATTGTCTTGTATTTGCTCTTGGCACTAACGGAGCTACTACCTGAAGTTAGTGGCGAAACCAGCATTTTCACTAAAGTAGTTCAAAATATGGAGAGAAAAAAAGGGTTCAGCATGTACTATATTTATACGTAAAAGTTAATTTCAACAATGTATAAACAGTGAAATTTTCCGTCGTAAGAAAATTGGGTTGTCCTACCTGGCTCCGTCTCTGCTAAAGTATAATGGAAGGAAGTTTCAAACCAATACTCAAAAGTATAGGACTAAATTTGAACATTTTACTCGAAGTAAGGTAAATACGAGACGGTTTGTGAATCGTGAGGGTATGAATGACCCGAAGTATAACGGAGGGTATAATTAAGATAATTAGGTGTTTTTGGCCTTTCTCCTGTTTTTTTGATTGAATTGTTGGAAAGTATCCATATGATGTTCTAACTTTCTTTGGTGAAAGTAGGTTTAATGCATTGGAATTTCTTGGAAGGATGAGGAAGAAGAGAATTATGCTTGTTGGTGATTCCATAATGAGGAATCAATGGGAATCTCTTGTTTGTTTAATTCAATCTGTTATCCCTATGGCTAGAAAAACAGTAACTTATGTTGGTCCTACTATGGCCTTCCATGCTATGGTAAGAGTTTTTACTTGTAGCTATCCGATAATATTAGTATATTTTTTATACAGACAGTGTATAGAAGTTAAATTCTTATGTAACTAATAAACATACTAATGGTTGACCGATGTTTTAAAGGATTTCGAGACAACAATAGAGTTCTGTTGGGCTCCTTTCTTGGTGGAACTGAAGAAAGGACCAGAAAACAAGAGAATATTGCATCTGGACGTGATTGAAGAGAATGCAAAGTATTGGAGAGGAGCTGATGTTCTTGTTTTTGATTCAGCTCATTGGTGGACTCACTCCGATAAATATAGTTCGTAAGATAAATTTCATTTTCTTCATGTGATTCTTGAATATATACTAGAAAAACTAGTACTATAACTATGAAGGCGGTTTTTTATGTGTTAAATCGTATGAGGTAGTCTAATTATACCATTTCACTGGCTTCAGGTGGGACTTGATTATGGAAGGGAACAGTTTCTATAGAAACATGAACCCAATGGTTGCCTATGAGAAAGGACTAATGACATGGGCTAAGTGGATTGATTTAAATCTTGATCCTCGAAAAACTCGAGTTTTCTTCAGAAGCATGTCACCTCGACATAACAGGTACTCGTCTTAATTACTCCCTCCATTTCATTTCATATGATGGTATTTGACTGAGCACACAACCTAAGAACGAAAAATGACTTCTGGTATCTTTAGAACTTGTGTTTTAAACATGTTATGACATTTCTATGACCATAGAGCACGTGATTAAGGGTAAAATCAGAAGTTTAAAGTTGAAGAGTTTTCCGAATGTAGAAAGGTGTCATTCTTTTTAGAACAGACGAAAAAAGTGTTCTCCTTTGGTAAATGACCAATACCAATATTCATTATCTTTTGAAATACATCACAATTTGCCTTACAAAAAGAAAAGAATCATAAAATGGAATAAATGGAGCACCATATTTCTGCTGCAAATATAGAGTTCTCTATCCAACATTGCTACATAATAGAATGTGTGTAAAGTTTCAGTTACGATTTTTCAATCTCGTGTCTTTTACTATGATTCGCTAGGGAAAATGGATGGAAATGCTTCAACCAGAGGGAGCCTCTGGAGTTCTTTAGCCATCCGCATGTACCAGAACCATTGTTGGTGTTAAAAGAGGTGCTAAGAGGGATGAGTTTTCCAGTATCTTTCCAGGATATAACAACAATGACAGCTCTTCGAAGAGACGGGCATCCTTCTGTCTATAGTAAGTTTGTAAGCCAAACAGGTAAGCAGCACTTAGGAGACTATAAATCTGATTGTAGCCATTGGTGCCTTCCTGGAGTACCTGATACCTGGAACGAAATGCTGAATGTCATGCTCTAGTTAGTAAGACGTAACAATGATATAGCTAGGAGGTCATCGTTGAGATGGCTTATTTTCAATGTTAAGTTATCTTTCCATTTTAGTCTCGTTTGATGTTTTCATCACTGTACTTCAGTGCTGAGTGTTCAATGTTGTATCCTATGTAAACAACTGATGCTTCTGAATGTGAGATACTATGTTAGTTTCAAATTTATCAAAGGCGAAAAGTGAAGAAAAGCTCCAAAGTCTATTAGGTAAAACATTTATTACACCTTAGCATTGGTGTCAACACTAAAGAACTACGTACTTAAGCAAGACGAAGCACACAACCTGTTTTTGTACCTTAGTTCAGGGCTTAAGCGTGCCTAAGACGAGCCTTTAAGAACACTACTAGTTCATGAATATTTCATCATCTCTTCACTTGTGGGGAAGAAACTTTAAACTTTAACAGCTTGAACATTGATCAAATGATGGTGTCTATCAATATGATAGCAGCATGCCTGCTTTCACCCTTTTTGCTTTTTTGCTTTGAAATAATGGTCCTTCTCTTTACTTTTTTTCCCATTCTGATGTAGACAAGTTTATGACCAAAAACAGAACTATATCTCTGACTGGAAGACAACAAAATACTTAATAATCATGTTATAACAGCATGTAATGCCTACATTTCTAACTCTTTTCTGGGGATCTTGTATAACAGTTTTGGCCTAAACTAATCAACAACAACATACCTAGTGTAGTCCTACTAAGTTGGTTCTGAAGAGGGTAGTGTACAAAGACCTTACCCCTAACTCAGAGGTAGAGAGATTGTTTCCGATAGACCCTCAAACAGTCCAAAAAGAGTAAGGAAGTGAAAGCATAACAACACATATTGAGCAGTAACTACATCAAAGTAATACGAGAATCAAAGTACGAGAATCAAAGTAAATCGAAGGACAAGAAACTATGTGAGCAATATTACGATTACTACTATGAACGGATATCGAGACAACACACTACTACCTACTAACCTTCTACATAATCCGTGTCCTCCAACACCTCCTATCATATTGGCCTTAACTAATCGATTTGAAGAATCATTTTCAACCTACATACGAACATGAATTTCAGTTTTTTCATCATCAAAACTTAAGAAAATACCCCTTCCCCCACCCCAATTTTTTTTTACCAATTCTCAGTAAGCTTATGTTGCAACCTTTAGAATTATGCAGCATTTTTTTGGAACTAAGGTAATTTAGTTGCATTACTGAATACAGAAGAAAAGAGATGAAACACAAACTACAAATATTCCTATAATCTATCCTACTATTGAGGAACAAACTTCTTCTTCAATTTAGCAATCTCCTTGCCATTCAATCCAAAAGCTTTCATCAAGAGCTCTTCTTTAATTCCTGTTCCAAAAACAGCAGATGGGATTTTCACTAATCCAGGATTTTGGCTGTTAAAGCTCCCCAGAATAGTAGCTGGCGAATCGCCAACATTCATCTGGAAGTGAACTAAACCTTTTGGAAACACCATGACTTCTCCTTTCTCAAGAACCTTAGCAAATACTCTGTTTCCTGAATCAACAAACCCTGAATAAATCTTCCCCTCGAGCACGAATGCAGTTTCTGTTGCTCTCGGATGAAAATGTGGCACGTTGACACCATCAACGTCAAAATCAGCGCGCACAAATGACATGCCTAATGTGTTCAGTCCAGGAAAGACAGTTGAGCTTACTGGAATGGATGAAAATCCAGTATGCTTAAAGTTTCCTGGATCTTTAATCCCCGAATAGATAAAATCATCGACTGTGACAAGTGATGTATTCTTGCAAGAAAGAAAGATTGAAGAAAACTCTGTTCTTGGAATGCAGTAATCATTAACTGGATCAGGATCATATGCTAGGCCTGTATAGCTTTGAAGAAAAATAACTAGAAAAACTATCATTTGAGAAGGAATCATTTTTCAATATTCAATATAGACTATGTTTTCAATTTTCAAACCTTATGAATCTAGACACCTAAAAATATATAGTAGCAAAGAATATTGAAACCTAGTGAATGATTCTATTCAAAAAATTGGCCTACTGTTGAGAATTATATATGGAATTTCAACTGAGAAAAGTTTTTATTTTTTTATGACGTCACGGTCAGCTTTTGCGTACCTCGACTAATTCCGCGTGATCAGCAATATGTACCAGGTAAGCTGGGATAGAGAAAAGTTTCTTTTTATAGGACTAATACTCCTTCAGTCCATTAGAACCTATACTCTTATTATCTATAGTCGTTCATTTTTCAAAACATTGAATTTATTATATTCAAAGGGTGATATAGTAAAAGTATCATTCTATTTATTATTCCTTAAGGGGTGAGTACTAAATCAATACTGAACAAGTAAAAATAGATGGAGGGAGTAATTCTTAAAGGACAATGTTGTGCTTCACAAGCAAAGGCTTTGCTTGTGAATTAAGATATGGAGGATTAGTGCTTTGCCATGCTTCTGATGTTGTCTTCTTGAAAGATAATGGCAAAAGGTGATGATTTTAAAATAAGGTCACCAGGAAAAGGAAATACATTTTTTTCTTGAATTAAAAGACAGATGAATATTATAAGCCATATTTTCACAACTCACCAACCCAAAAGGCAAAAGAAAATGATAAACAATTGATAATGCTACAAGATGGACATTCTTTTTCTTTCTTTTTTCTATAACTAAATTGTCAGCCAACTTGTGCATATACCAACTGGTTGAATCCCTAAATTATTACCGTATTGTGAGTTTCATATCTAGATTTTTGGGTGTTCACAAAATCTTTTTGAATTATCATAAATTCAAATTCAAATATTCTGAGGAATATTACATGCTACGTGAATATCACATTCCAAAATTTCCTTCAAAGAGTTCCAAATCATAGTACACATGAAGAAAACAAATTGAGTGAAAAGTTAAAATCCCCCTAAACTATCACTATTTAAATAGTTTCAGACCTAAATATTGGGTGTTCCCAATCTTAGTAGCTTAGTTGGTTGGCTACCTGAACTCCCACCAAGTTGGTGAGGGTTCGATTCCCCACATTGTAATAATCCCCATCCCCATTTCCCCTTCCCCAACTCCAATTAAAAAAATGAATCATTGTGCTTGGTAGATTAATTTTAAAACTTTTTTCATCTTTCAGGCGTCTCTCAACAAATTATTCAAATATTTTATCATATATTCAATCGGAGATTCTTAATCTAAAGATAGTTGTAGCCCAAGGAGTAACAAGTACCTGCATAGTTATGAAACTCGAAAAATAATGATAGTTTAAGGAATTTTTTATCATATTTGCTAAGACTAAAGTGCATGATGACAACATTCTTGTGCTCCTTCTAACAAATATCTAAGGGGACCAACTTCGTTTTTCTGAACTTCTGGTAGTGGATTGGATGATCATCAGTAACTAACAACTCTTTAATGGTTTAGGTGGATACAATTCCACCATTCCCCCTCTAAACTCCTTCCACCTAGCTAGTCACTTTTTGACCTTATCTTTTCTCCATCATTTTATGACATGGTAATGATGTTAGAAAACTTTGATTTTATTAAAGTCACTATTTTGATTTACTGCATTAATATGGTCTTTTATATTAAAACAAAAATAAGAACTAGATGAGGGGGGAAGGCAATAATACAATCACACGAAAAAAATCGTTATACAAAACAACACTCTTCGCCATTACATGACAATGAATTTAACAATGCAATATGATTAAAGTTACAATCAACATTCTTGTAAACATGCCATATGAAGTGGCTTTTTACTTTTCAGGCACAGGTAATTGTTAGCAGAAGAAAATAATGTCATGATAATGACAACAACCGCTCGTGCACGAGGCCAGTGAGACTAGACGTCACTAAGAAGTTTCGATTGCATCAGATCGACGCTGTCCATTAATTTGTACCCGCTTCTTAAAATTTAGTCACTCATACAACTTTATATAGTTGAAGTTCAAGTACGTATAATGAAAGTTCAATCATTTTTATCTTACTTCTGTCATTTTTGCCCGATCCAACCCTTTTTGCTTGAACTTCAAACATAAATCGCAGAAGTCAAGCAAAAATGACGGAAGTCCAACCATTTGCAGAAAGATTTTTAAAATGAGTACAAGTTAAATCGCGATGTCAAAATAAAATTTCACCTAGCCATTTTGAAGACAAGTAGGCTGACAGCAACCGTGCATGTCAATGTCATTTTATCTGAAACGAATCAAATTTCTCTTTCTATATTTGATTATATTTTAATACATTCAAGCCTTCATCCTTCAGCAATAGCAATAACAAGAAGGTAAAGAAATCACCTAACGTTTCCAGTGCTCACTCTTATTGAGACTATGAACTATTAAAGAAACAAAAAGTTACAACTGTCATGTCTTCTGATCCCGCTAGTGTTTTTTACATTCGATAGAAAGACAATCGGAAGAAAATGTGCACATTTTCATGACATTAGTAGTCCTGTCAGTTTGTTTAGTTTATTCATGACGAGAAGGGAGAGTCACAAATGCATAACATAAATTACGACTCAATCAGAAAACGGACATAATATGTTACATGACAACTGAGATGACTCAAGCCCTTGCATTGATTGGGAGACAAGGTTATACATATAGTGTACATACAAGGATGCACGCCGGCTAGTAACTTTCTTCACCTGTTTCAGGCCTCCTAAGGTAATAGCGCAGACAGTTTACAAGCACCTGCAAGTTCAAAGATGGAGTTAGAGATAGCAAAAGAGGACAACGCTATGATAGGGAAGAGACTAAGAGAAATCATTAAGCACAACCAATGAAAACGTTAAAGCCTTAAACTGCTCAGAGTAATCTCCAGGTTTTACATACTATCCTACATCAATTCACTGTAGAGTTCCCCATGTTTATATTATTGACCACTTACAACTTGACATATTGTATTTTGGGTCTTTAATTCAAGGAAATGGGGAGATTGAAGATGACGTCACACACTGTACTAGTGCAAGAGGGGTCAAATGGATGCTTGTTTTCGAAGTTTGTATGACAAGAACGTACCACCAAAGTTTAAAGATAAGCTTTCCAGAGTGGTGGTTATGGGGTTGAATGTGAAGAACTCTCATGTTCAGAAGATGGGAGTAGCGGAAATGAAGATGTTGAGGTGGATGTGCAGGTATACTAGGAGAACAAGATTAGAAATGAATATATCCAGGACAAGGTGGGGTGGCTTTCGTGGTAGACAAGATGAGGGATGCGGGATTGAGAGGGTTCGTACATGTGAAGAGGAGAGATGCAGATGCCCAAGTGCGGAGGTTTGAGGCGTTGGTTGTGGTGAGCTTCAGGAGAGATAAAAGGTAGGCCGAAAAAGCATTGAGAAGAGGTGATTACACAGGACATGATGCATCTCAAGCTTACCAAGGACATGACTTTAGATAAGACGTTATGGATGTCGTGGATTAGAGTGGTAGGTTAGCAAGTAGTTGAACGTCATCTCATTGTCCAACGAGATAGGTTTCTCCTTGCATACCAGTAGTATTCACACTATTCTCGTAGTTTCTGGTCCCTTGATTTCTACGACTACACGTTGTTTAATGTGCCTCAATTATCGTTTTATTTTGTTGTTGTTATTGTTCCTTTTCTTTGTATGATTTAGAATGTTTCCCCTATTATTTGCAATGTCTTCATTACTTATGTTTTCTCCTTTTGAATCTGTTTTGATATGCGTTACTTGAGCTGAGGGTCTTCCGGAAACAGTCTCTCTACCTCCATGAGGGTCAGATCTGCATACTACTCTACTCTCCCCAATCCTCACTTGTGGGGTTACACTTGTGGGGTTACACTGGGTATGTTGTTGTTACCACTTGACATATTCAGCAAGACATGTTAGCACCAGGAAAAAAATGAAGGGAAATGGATGATATTTGGTTTTAGTTTACACTGCTTTTGAAAGGTCTTAGCTATAAATCATAAAAAGATACCCCAATAAAGAAACACTGCTAAGACTGTAGGAAGTAGGAACCACTTCACAACTATATGTTACCTGAGACATAGAACGAGTTAATGCTGCTCCACCGTAACTGACATAGAACTTGTCCTTCGCAATTAGACCCTATACATTTTCAAAAGTGAAGTTGAGGCAAACTAAGAGAAGGAAACTAACATGGAAGAATGTAAGATACACTTCTTTTGGAGAGCGAATGTAAGATGCACTTCTGCACGACAGGGGGACAAAAGAAACTTACTTCTGTATCAATTTCTGCTGATTCGACATGAATGTTAATATCGGCCATTATTTTGACCACTTCCATCAGCAAACCAGATCGATCAGCTGTTTCAACATACAGCATACTGAAATAACCACAAAACAGGCATGTCAGTATGTGTCGCATCACCAATTTCAATTGCTCATCAACATTAAACTAATCGAGAAGTGGTAATTGTGAGCCATATGAAAACAGCTGTCATAAGATGCTACCTCCTCTTAGGTCCATCATCCTTAACATGTATATGAGTCGCAATATCAACATCCGGCTGCCATGGAGCAAAGCACAAGTTTATTAGGCATACTCGAAAAGGTTGAGGAGAAATTACCAAGGGCAACAAAATGCATTGGTATTGAAGGAAATCTTTAACCGCTCAAGGTCATTAATTCCCCCCTAGAGCAGAACAAAATAAGAGAAGATATAGGTGGAGTAGCAAGCATTTCCTGAAGGAAGTTATAATTATAACATATGCCCGCTATTCAAGTATTGACAATCATAAAGATATCACAAGGACAACTAACAAATTGAATGGAAGGTAGAGTACCCATATGTAGTCATAGCTTTCCCTCAAAGAATATGCAAGCAGATTTAAAAACTCACAGTGAAATGACAACTATGACGACTACTGGTACAGTGTGACCAGATTACATGGGAAGCCACCTAAATAGCACCATAACTAAAACCAACAGATGATAAATAAAACTAAAGTGTTCCCAAGACACCACAAAAATATTTTCAACTTTTCACAACCTTCACATCGCCCGTTGCTTTTCCACCGTTTCTCCCAATATCTATTTCTATTAACACACATTTAAATTTGTCAACAGCCCAAAGCTTATCAATATGCACACCCTTTTCAAGTGCAAAATAGTTATTTGACTTCAAAAGGGAAAGAGCAGCTATCATGAAGTCTAGAAGATAGTGAGAATGATGAATCTCCTTCATTCAACCAAACCATAGAACCAAAAGCAGATCACATGCACTTGAAGGGGCATAGGGAAGTGAAATATTGTTTATTCTATTTGCCTCAAATGGGAAACAACAGTGATCATGAACTCTAGAAGATAGTGAGAAAGATATGGTAGCATCTCCTTCATTCATCCAAACCATAGAACTTAAAGCAGAACACATGTATTTGAAGGGGCACAGGGAAGTGGAAAACTTGTTTATTTAAATGGCTCCCTCCACCAAAGAAATAATAATATAATAATATTTAAAAATATATAAATAATAATAATAATAATAATAATGTTGATAATTATATTTGTAGTAGCAGCAGCAGTTCACCAACAAACAGTTTGATAACATCAATACATCTATATCAACAATAGCTGTAAAATACTTGAAATTTTGTAAGTATGTAGATGTCGAAAGAGGTCCAAACGAATGTCATACATCCGACCCTACTAGCTTATGATTGAGGCATAATTGTTGTATTGACATAGAGGCCCTGGGATGAAGAGAGGAAACAACTAAATTATCTGAATGTTTCACCTTCTTTCCGGGTGCTTTTATTCCAAAAGCCTCACCCATAGCAAGCCGCTCGCTGGACTCCTGATAAACATAAAACATTCTACTTTAAGGGTTGCAATAGCAAACTAAGGATCATGAAAACATAAACAATTACTCTATCACAGGATAGATCAATCAGGATGGCATGTATAGGTTCAAGATGTTTCTAGAGATTATATAAGGGAAGTTCAGCAAACATACTGGATGATACTTGATAAGGTTTTGGATTATGGTCAAACGAATGTTCTCCAATAAATCAGGATCTTCAACTTTGCGCCCGGTATCCCTGGAGAGCAACAATCAATGGCATCTAAGCTGAAAATGTAATGGCATATGCCAAAAGACAGACATGGAGGGATATCATTAACTGGAGATAGAGGGAAGTTATGGAGTAACACCGGATGTCTTTCTCATAGAAAATAGATATGAAGATGAACACATTTGGAGAAAGTTACAAGTAGTCATCACAGCATGCTATTGGACGTCCACCATTTCTGTATCATTTCACAACAGGACATACATGCTACAGGGTAAATCATTTTACAGGCATACTTACCCCTTGTTCCATCTACCATTAGGGTTTCAACTATGCAACCTTGAAATATGCAACATATAATCCAACATCATTGCTCTAATTCGGCTAATTTGACTTGCATTATCTTCAACAATTCCCATATATTTCTCAAATACTATAGAGAAGATTCAGCATCAAACAGTATCAAAGCAAGTAGATAAAGCAGTTAAAGAATAATATGCAAAATGCCTTCCATCAGATAACTTGCATTGCAGACCATACTGATTAATGCTCAAAATTTGCAGAAGTGTGAAGAAAATGACAAATAGCCAAAATGATTAGCAAACATCTTTTCTTATAAATAATATGAATGAAAGAATATAAATCACAAACTACTACAAATATTCAGAAAATCTAATTCCGTGTATTAACATCCCAATGCACATATTCAATTGAGTAAAAGTTAATCTACACACTTACAATCGTGTAATAAGAAACTGTGTCTTTTTCACTGAATCCTGGGTCGTAACAACTCCTTTCACAACATCCAAGCCCAAGTCTTTGAGTGCCTTCATCTGCAAGACATACAAGATCAACTAGTTGGCTATGTATACTTGAGGAGAAGTCAAGACAGCAAAATTAAAAGCACTAGACCCTGGAAAAGGAAATAGTCTGCAAAAATAATGTATGGGTATACCAATAGTGAAAGGCAAGCAGACGAGTCTCATCCAAATAGTTATCCAACAAATCTTCTCTCGTGTATAAAATGCATAAGGGAAGTATTAACAATCGTGATAAACTTTATCTGCTAAAAACTGATAGTGGCCAGTAAACAACAAAAATCAGAAACCTAAGGGGAGGTGTGACTAAAATCAATTGTTTTTAAAAAATATATATAGTGATGTAGGTCCATTTAAGTGTTTATCAGTCAGGAAAGTATCTCAATGGAAAATGATATCTCTAGGCCTCTCACAGAGCATTCTCAACAGGACAATATGGAATCCGACAAACAACGAATATTACAAGCAGAATGGCTATGTCAACAAGGAAGACCCGATTCCGGTTTTTGTATATAACGTCCTCAACTAATGTACAAGTGGAAATGGTTATGACAAGGAAGTCCAGATTCTGATGGTTGTATATCTTATATCTCTTCCCCGTATTTCAAAATTTGGCATCAGATGGAGAAGAACCTACACAAAATTCCATTTATATGGAAGCAAACAAGAAACATGCATGTGTACATTGGCATACCAGGCTAGGAATGGTGGTTCAAAGAATTTACCGTGTCAATGAGAAGACCTAGCCGATCACCAAAGCTAATTTCCACAGTGGTTGCATCGCATTCAGAATCCTGAATTATCTGAACAATTGGCAAAGGAATAGAAACAGATTCCTGCTCGTCTTTCTGAAAGGAAAATATAGAATCACTATGATGATCTAGTAAAATATCAGAAAAGTATAAAAGAAAGATACTAATGATTGGAGAAACAGGAGATTTTCAAATCTCCGCATTTCTTTTTTTTCCGCGTTCATGATTATGAATATTCAGTAAAACTATAAATAGCATTTAATTTTGCCAACACTTCTTAAGGAATTTATCCAATAAGAAAAATAATGATACCATTTCTAAATGATTTCACACCCCGTAATATGATTATATTTCCAACAAATGGTGATGTCACTAACATTTGCTGCAAGTTTACAAGAAATCACTAAATTATGGTGTTGGTATACAGAAAAAAAAACTCAAAGCCATTGTCAGCTTAAACCGTGTAGTTTAGTTTCTTTTTAATCTTCTATAGAAGAATGGCTCGCTCTTGTTTCTCCACTTCTTCTATCCTCCATCAGCCATTAGTCCATTGTAGTATTTCACTGAGTATTCATTTGTTTCACCCAACACCATGATAAAAAGCAGCAGTTTCTGTGTTAAATTGTTGTTACTTATCTTCAGCTGCCAAGATGCAACTTCGGAAGCAGTGCATTTTGACAAATGCAAGCAAATGTCAAACAACTACCACCTAACACAACGCTTCCCCTTTTTCTCCGGCTGCATCATCACACTGGAAATGCATCAACCATGTTTTTGTTTTTATTCTCACAAGTATCTCGAACTCAAAATGTGATTTATGAGATAAATAGAAGATTCGGACATGTTTCATTTGATTTTATTACTTAAAAGCCTCAACAACATGCAGTTAAGCAAAGAACTAAAATTCCTGAATTCGCTAGCTCCTTGAAGACTAGGATAAATTCCTGACTGCTTTAAGAGCTTCCCAGACAATCCATGAGACAGAAAGTACTTCAACTATTTCAGTAACAGTCTATGAAAACCAGTCAAAGTCAGATAAATTAGATAAATTACATCTAGTGAGATTAAAAAATGCACAAAATTAATATCCAAATGAGAAAAGATGCACAAAACAGGATTCACGTACTTATTTATAGCCTATAGGTAAAATCGAGACGTTCAAGCAATCATTTTAACGCATAAAAAAATGATTATTCAAGGTAAACGAGCTATAAAAGAGATACAAAACTCACTAATGCTGGTGACAAACTATCAACACCATCAAGAGTGCACGAAACAGTGTACCTACAAGACACCTAAAATTTGTCATATAACCAATCAAACGTATATTTAATTACTTAATAACTGGAAATCGTTAACTACTACAGTTTCACTTATCAAAAAGAAAAAAAGATTATTCATTTGCTACTCCAGAGTCTAGATGCCAAAAATTAAACAGTCGGATGATTTCTTAGAAACCAAATTAAGTACCAATTTCAGTTCTCCCTCAATTATATAGCGAAGAGATTCTATACGTACGTTTAATTCACCAAAACTTGCTTCTCAGGTAAATACGATTCGAATAAGTAGCTCAAACCTTTACACGAAATCTTCAACTTAGTTTACCTAAACTCATATAAACACACAGCGACACTTTAAAGTTAAACCGAATCGTATATCAGGAAACAAGGAAAATGTTCAAGTTTGTAACTTACCTTATACGGCGAGAAACGGCGACGCCGGAATTGGAAAATGTGTGAAAGACGGCAGAGGAGTGCAACTTGGATGCAGTAAATTGAGGAAGACTAGGAGAGTACACACCGGAATCAGCGTCGGAGATCGCCGATCGGAGAGAAGTGCAGAAAGCGTTAGCGATAGCCATGAACAAAATGGAGAGAGAAAGAGTGAGTTTTCTGATCAACGGCGAAGTGATTGGACTTAAGATTAGTGAAGAAATTAATACTATATAGCTAAATATTTACTCACCCTTTGTTTAAATGTTTCTTTCATAATCATACTCTAACTATGATATATTAATGTGTAATTATTTAATAAAAAGGATAAAATATAATTAAAAAATTTGATTTCATAAATTAAGATAATTATTTTTAATATCGGAGCCATGTAATATAAAAGGGCATAAGGAGAGTATTATGTTACTCCTCATATCATATAGTTTTAATGAATGTGATATAAAGTAGTTTATAAAGTATCATTTTTTATGTTATATAATATTACACAGTTTGAATGACAAATATATAATTTAAAAAATGTACAAGGCTATAAAAATATATATATAATTATTAAATAATAAAGATGAAATAACAAAATAACTACACTAAAGCAATTGTTACATCACAATAATTTAATCATATTATATAATAAAATTTAGATAACATTCAAAACAAATATAACATTTAAATTATAAACACAATTCAATACAGTAATAATAACCACCAAAACAAAGGGTATACGGTATTTATGCTTGAATTTATTATAATCAGATGTTTTAATGAAATGTATATAAATATTACGTAATTAAACATTTACAATTTGTTTGTGAATTCATTTTATTATATTTATTAATTTAACGTAAATATCGTTAGTGAAATTTTACCTAAATATATACGTGCGTTGAGATATTTTCTGATAGCAACGTTAGGTACAATACAAGTGTGCATCAGCATTGTGGGCCCACTTGCCGCAGTGTAGATACCACGTCAGATAGGTCCCATTACTGCTTCTTTTTATTATATATGCTTCCTCTTTTTTATAAATTTCTATTTTTGAATTTCAACTTGTTCAATCATAATGGAAAGATAGTATATTGTTTCCTTCCAATAATGAGGGTAGTTTTATTAGAAAATATGAAAACGATTTGCTAACTTAGATAAGCATTGAATTATGAGATATGATATAATATGACAAGGCTATCTTTGAGTTGAGATTTTCTATTTTTTTTTAACAAGGCTATCTTTGAGTTGAGATTTCCTATTTTTTTTTAAAAAAAAAGTTGAGTTGATAAATTTTGAAATTATAATTAAGGTACCTCTTAGAAAGTCATTCAAATAAAAATAGTTTTTAAAAAAAATCACTTAATTTTTGTTTTCTTAAAAAATTAACTCCAAATTAAATTTCATAAAACAAAAAAGTTAATGAATAGATTTATATAAATTGGTTGAGTTGTGACACAACAATAATTGAATAACTTTGGGGTTAACTTGTCTAATTCATCATTGTGCATTTACGTTCAAATAAACATGCAATGCATTGACTAAAAATTTGACCATCAACTTAAAAAATGATCTAGATACATGTGAATCACAGTAGATGCATGCACATTTTTTAAAATTCTACATCATTCTTCACTTCTCTGAGTTCTAATACGGTGTTTATCTCCTCTCCTCGTCATTCCACATCAAATTGAGGTTGTTCCATGAACTTTTAATTTATTCTAATGTTAATACATGGATTCTTAACAAGATCCTAATCTACAATCTTAGGAGTTTCAAGAAAATTCTCCTCAAAGCACTACTAAAGAAAAAGCAAAAAAACGACGGACAAAAAAATAATGGACTGCATTGCTCCAAAAAAACGACGACAAATGTAACACTGTCTATTAAAATAAGCTAAACTAGTTGTCGACGAGTTATTATATGTTTTAAGTTGTTGCTGGAAGTGTAATTCCTTGTTTATATTTGGCATACGAGCATGATATAACTTCGTAAAGCTTTGTGATGAGTAATTAAGGTTATTCCCTTCTTTCGACATTTTTTAGAGATTAAGAATGATATGTCTAGGATATTGTAATAAACTATTCTTAACCACAATTGATTGTGTTGTCAATCTTACTTAATATTCTTATTCTTTGTGACTTGTACTCTATTGATAACGATTCAATGCTTAAATATGAAATAGATATTATTCGTATAGATCGCTTATAGCTAGTTGCATGCTTTCAGGCTACTTGATTGTTTGTTGACCTTTGTGGATTAGTGAGTCTTGTATGCTCGATTATACAGTTCACCAACATGCTACTGAATTTTTTGTTTTCGTTTATAGAATTCACCTACTGATTACTAATCTTATGTGCTTGATTATACAGTTTTCCTGCGAATAATTTATAGTATTGTAATCATATATATAAAGCCAGCGAGCTCTTTTAATTGTACAAAGCTAACAAATTTCACACTACATATTTACGCGTATGCTACTTAATTGTCTAGGAAGACAATATCAATGTCAATGTGTTAGACAGTTATACAAAACATATGAGTTAGATAGTTAAACAAATGTTATGGATTAGACGACAATTGTACAGAGGTTACAAGCTAGACAGATGTATAAATAACCTATGGGTAATTAGACAATTGCGCAAAGCATATTAGACAAACAGTTGTACAAATTGCTTGCGGACTAGATAATTATACAAAGTGCCTATGAAGCCAAACTATTAGCAATAAGCATGTTAGATTGACTTATATTTGCCTAGCTTGTGAAGTTGGATTAGTTATATTTATTATTGTTTGTACCTGTCAAGCTTATGAGAACTCTATTAAATTAGTTGTTTGATCATTGTCATATTCGCGATAGGAATTGCTGGATGTGTTGTGATTATACTTAACTCTTTTTTGTAACTGTCTTCAGCATAGTATGACATCACTTGGCTCAGTTAGGTCGAATTGATTCGAATTGATTGTTGAATTGAATATATTTGTGAGGTTTGAGTTATGAACAAGTGTGTACATTTTAAATTTTGATTATCTATTCATTCTGAACTGAATACTTATGGTACTTTATCATATTAATTTCAATTATTCAGTTGCTTTATCTATTTAGTACATTGTTTTATACTGACACTTAATTGCTGAAAGACATTGCATTCATGTCTACGTGTCTTGATAGAGCAATAGAAAAACTTCTTTGTTGTCAAGTTTAGCTGATCAATAAGCTTCACTCCATTTGAAGTTGTATATTCAAATTTCAGAGCCTAAGATAATATATAGCTGACATATGGTTCATTGCTTTATCCTGAATAGACATGACTTAAATAATTTGAATTAAGAAGGTATTTTAGAGACTTTATATGATATTAATTTTTTATTTAATGAAAATTGAACGGACATCTTTGATATTTTATTATGATTTAAATTATAAACTTTGTGACATGACACCCAACAAACAATTGTTCATTGATGAAACACCTATATCACTAAAGGAAAATATAAGGAACATCTCTATAAAAAACAAAACAAAAATAAAAAATTAATATTTTTGATAACAATAAAAATCGAAAATGTTGTGCATTAGCTGAAATGATAAACTACACATGAAATACAAATGTCAAATAGCATATATAAAGCATTTTTAGCAGAGATAAAAAATATCAAGTGATTCTCCTCAATTGTCCTAACTTTGATGGACAAAATTACCTGATACTTGTTATTGGTGTGAGATGTGACAAGTATCTCATACAATTAGTCAATAAGAAAAACCAAAAACACAAGTCACAAGTACAAAAATTGATTGGAAAGAAATTACATAAAAAAATGAAACCTAATTTAATTAGTCTAAAAAAAGATTATTTTTATTGAATTTTTTTCCGCCTCAAACGAGGTTAGTATAACATGACATGATGATCGAAAATTTGTATATATAAACAAACACCAAGAGAATTTGTTATATAAACAATACAATACCGAAACTATGTAAGATAAATAGAATAACATGTATTAAGTCAAATTGAAATCAATAATAAGCCATGGATTATCGCGAATAAAAATAACTAAACTTGTAAAGCAAATATTGATCTTTGTGGACTCCGATAAGATATCAGATTTAAATCATATGAACCTTCATGAATATTGAGATTCGATAGACTTAAATTCATGGTTCATCATGACTTTTGAAATTCGCTAGATTTGATAGTCCAATGTTGATATCAATTTAGATAACTAACATCTACCCAACAAATAATATAAGAAATAACATCATCATGATACTAATGAAATCAGTCAAATCAATACACGTAATAATACTAACTATCCTGAGCATGATTCATACTAATGCAATCTTCGGATGATATGTTTAATTGGTAGAACTTTTTTTTTCATATTTTGTTTCAAGTCTTACCATTGACATGTTAAAGTCATAAAATAGTATAACACACAATAATTAGATTAAAATCGAGTAAATTTTATAAATAATTAAATAGCAAACATAATAGATATAATAAGGCTCTATAACTATAATTTTGATAATTGCACTCCATAGCTATAGTTTTGTTTGCTAGGCCCTGATTTATATATTTCGCGCGGTTTGTATATTTCGTTAGTCCGTTTGTACATTTCGCTTGCGAATATACAAATTTTGTATTTATACATTTAAAATATTTTCAAAACTCTGTTTGTATATTTCACTTGCCACTATACAAAAAAGGTAATTTATTGTGATTTTTTCACAAATCGTATATAAATAGATAGGGTAAGCATATACAAATCAGAGATTTATCCAATCAGGAGCCGAATTATACAAAATCCTGATTTATACAATCAGGCGAATTATACAATTTTGAACTAATTATACAAATTAAACAAATAGCAAAATTTAAGGAAATTATAACTGCGAATCACAATTTTTCAATATAGTAGCTATATCATTTAATATCGCTTAAATGTTTGCTATTTTGCACAATTTTTTCATTAAAATATCATAAATGATCTATCACACACGCTTACCTCATAACGTCTTAGGTGTTTTGAAATAAGTATTTCCCCCGTGCTTTTAGAACAACAAGCAATTCAAAAGTTAAAATCTCTCTTATCCCGAAATTAATGAGAATTTTCAATTAACACTGTCCGATTTTTAATCAAACGTCTTTTAATAGGCTCAATATATGTAAATGTTAAATATAGTATCAAATTAGGCTAGGTTGTACATTTCACAAGTATAGAAAAAGTTTAAGTCAAGACTAAATCGACCTGATTTGATCGTGAAACAAAATTGTATGAATCTAAGTTAATAAAATATTAGAAAAATTTATTAATTACCCGTGGAGAAAAATTAAAATAGAAAAATTTTGCGTACTCAAAATTAAGAGGGAATACCGCACACTATTAAATCCCAAATCTACATTTCTAGCATTGAAAATTTATATTCTGATTGAATAATTTGTTCCTTTACCAATACCTATTTTTGTGTTTTTCTTTAAAAAAACTATGAGATGCTAATCTTAAAAAGATAGTTAAACTCTTTAGTCGATAAAAGCATAACCGCGTACGAGTAAGCTTGAAAAACACAAGCTTAATACATTTTAAAAAATTCTTTCCATATCTGAACTATTAATGTTTTAATATAATATTGCCCCTATTAAGTAACTATTTTAAAAATGAGATGATGAACATTGTTTGAACAGTCCAATTTAATTATACACATAACAGATTAATAAAAAAATTATATGAGTATAATATTTCAAATTATTCATTTTATGAATAATTTACATAATGTTTAAGTTGTTTTTATTAAGTGAAAATCACAAGAAGAAAGTGTCTAGAAGAAAAAATGACAAAAAAAAACATATGAGAATTTTGTATTTGATAACGAAATAAAACAAAATTAATCTTGGCTTAAAGTGTATGATTTATTTCATTGGGATGATAAAATATAGAAGTAAATTGCATAAATAACCTAATTATTTTTCATACTTCTCAAAAAAAGATAGAAGAGAATACCTAAATAATTTGTAAGCTTGAAATAGAAAATTAATAAAAAATACACGATTTGTTATTTAAATATGGGATAAGGGTCTAAAAAATATTCAACTTTGGTCGAATTTGTTGTTGCGATACTAAACTTTCATGAAGACCTATTACCTCCCCAGACTATTTAATATCGTATTTTAAACATAAATATTTGCCCACGTGGACATAAAAAATAATGCAAAATTATAAATAGTAATGTGTCTACGTGGGCACATATATTCCTTTAAAATACACTATTAAACAGTTCATGGGGTAAAAAATACACTATTAAATAGTCTAGGGAGGTAATAGGTCCTCATGGAAATTTAGTATCGCAACAACAAATTCGACCAAAATTAGGATATTTTTCAGACCATTATCCCTTTAAATATAGTCAAATATAAAAATTTATAACAGAATTAATATATTAGTAATTTCTTAATACGTTGATCATAATCATAATTTTCAAATAATAAATATTTTATTTATTTTTCTTCTAAGGAAAATCTCTAACAAAATTAAAATGTTAAATTTTCAATACTTTGACTGTAATCATCATTTTCAGTGATTAGTCTTACTGTTTTCCTCCTAATTGAAAGCCTTCCAATTTTCCAAGATGATTGGAACTAGAATCTCAATTTTAAACATAAAAAAGGCTAAATAATTAAACTTCGTAAATTTACTTTCTATCAGTAGATACAAATGTAATTAAAATATCTTCAATCAAATCTCACATTTATTTTATACATTACGGATAACAAACTTTCCGCATCATTTAAATAGAAAATTAATAAAAATATACAATGTGTTATCAAATAATTAGTCAAAACGGATTTTTTAAAACAAAATTAAAATGTTAAATTTTTAAAAATACTTTGATCGTAATTATCATTCTCAAATACTATAGTTTTACTGTTTTTCCTTCCCAGGAGAATTTATAATAAGATTAAAATGTTAAAATTTTAATATTTAAACCGTAGGAATCATTCTCATTGACTATAGTCTTATTATTTTTCCTCAATCAAAAGTCTTTCAAGTTAATTGGACTTAAAAAATATTTTAACTAGCAACTACAACATAAAAGGCTATACATTTAAACCTCACTAATTTATTTTTTATCAATAAATATTTAATTATTTTTCTAATCAAGACTCGCCTTTGTCCTATAAATAACAAACCACAAACTCCACACCATCAAAATTCAACGTTGTTTCGTCTTTTTCAATTCTCAAATCTCCTTCTCGTTTCCCTGAATAGTAGTTGAGAATTTCATAGATAAAAAATTCAACCCTATAACACTCTTGACATCCACATCTTTCCTAGTTTATCGATCCTAATTAATCATCGAGAATTTAATAAAGTCAAAATCCAAACCCTACCAACACTTTTTGACATCCCCACACTCATATATACCTTCTCTATCCTTTTCATCATATAAAAGATGATCCAAAAAACCAAAAAAATTCATGACTAGACAAGTACACTTCCTAGTTCCTACTTTCGTCATTTGCATAAAGTAGCCTTGTTTTTTGAGTACACTTTTTGCAAATAATCCTTTTTACCCCTAAATTTTAAGCGGGCTAAACAAACCGCGTCAACCAAATTAGCCGAAAACGAAAAGTAGAAGAAAAAAAATAAAAAATCAAGCCCACCATTATACTTGTAAGTTTTTTTTTTTAGTTTCTCTCTCTTAACTCTTTTTTTTCCTTCACTTTATTACTTTCTCTCTCTTCGTTTCATCTTTTCGCTGTATTTTCTCTCTCTTCGATCGCTTCCGATCAGTGAATGCTGGGTATGTTTTCGAATTTACGATATCTCTGTGCTTGTTAATTGACGTATTTTGTGTGAATTTTGGTAGTTTTTAGTGTTTAACGGGTTGAGGGTTGGGTTTGGGGTTGGGGGGAAGGGCTGATAAACCCTAGATTTTCAGTTTTGTTGGAAGTAGGGTTTGACGGTCAGTTGAAGTGTTGTGATTGTTGATTTTGTGTGATTCTGCATTTCAATTTGAGTTTTGTTCATTTAGCTCAACGAATTTCAGCTGAATTTTGTTTGTTTGGTTGAGTTTTTGCTTGAATTTAGTGTGTTTCAATTGTTCTTCTCACTGGCTAGCCTTTTTGATGTACTTATGGCTTAAATTTAGTCAAAAGTTTCGATTTTTAATTTTTTTTTTTACTTCAAACTTTGATTATGGAGTATAGTCTCACTCATGGCTTTAGATAAGATTTCAACTTGTGTAGACGCTATGTCATGTGAGTTTATATTTTTTATTCTTTGTTTTAATTTTTATTGAACTTTATTGTTCAGTATCGAAATTAGAAAAGTTAATAGTTCATTGATGAATACAGTTCAGTTTACCCCAATGAATGGATAATTTTGTTGGAAACTCAATTAAAACAATAAAATGTTCAAGTGTTTCTTTCGCCAAAATCTAATCTTGGTTGGAATAGTAATGGATTTTCCTTAACAACAAAAGATTATAAGCGTCTTGCTATTTTTGTAGTTATATTGTGTTAAGCAGTGATGAGATTGTTGCTATGTTTTTAGTCTTAATGTGTTAAGCTCTTGCTATGTTTTTATTTTAGAATGTGTTAAGTTTTTGCTGTGAAGAGATTATTTGTGAGGTAATGATCCATGGGTCCCGAATGGTGTGTTAAGTGAAAAGGAAAATTAAATAGTTTCTCAAGGGCATTGGTTAGGTTTTAGTCCTGAATTGTGGCGAGCTTGCCTTTCAGAGAATGATGTTTCACTGGATTTTTAGTACTGAGAGTCTTTCGCAAAGCTGGCGTTTGATTGCCTCTTATCTTGTGTCTTTAAAGGTTATAACTTCACTACAAGCTGATCTTTTTTCTGGACCCAATTGTAAACGGGAAGATCTTTGGAGATATAATGCTCTAGTTCTGAGTTTGTAAATGGCTGGAAATGGGAGATTTAACTTAACTCCAGCTAGCAGTGACTCGGGTTTTGTTGGAAGCTACACCAATGGGCCTAAGGGGAGCTATATGGGTCCCAGTATGGACAGGTCTGGGAGCTTCAGAGAGAGTTCAGACACCCGTATATTTGGTTCTGGGAAGGGTGCATCCCGGGGAATTGGTGCAGTTGTGGGTGATTTGCCTTCCCTGTCACAATGCCTGATGCTGGAGCCAATTGTAATGAGTGACCAAAAATATACTCGTTCAGGCGAGTTAAGGAGAATTTTGGGCTTTACTGTTGGGAGCACTTCAGAAAATTCTTTTGGTGCTGCTCATTTGAAGTCTTCACTTCATTTTGGTGATGAATTAAAGAAGTTCAGAGATAGTGTTGCAGAGTCGTGCAACAAAGCTAGGTACTTTTGTCCTCTTAATTAATAAACTAGTTTTCTTTGGACTAATTAGTTCTGTTGCATCCTTGTTCATGGTTTTGTATCTTTACCTGCACTGATCAGCACTCTCCTTCTCTTTCTTGTGTTTGTACTAATTAAACATCTTGATGGCATTCTTTCTTGAGTATTGGATAAACTTCGATTGAAAGTTACCCTACCTTAAAGTTAAGTTGCACTGCTGAGATGCTGTTTTTTGTTTGGACTAGTGGTAGAGCTAAAAAGCTCGACGAACACTTGCATAAGCTGACAAAATATTCTGAAGGCATACCTTCTAAGAAACAACAGAGGAATGAACAGTTAACAAATGAGAGATTAGGTGGTTCAAGAACACAGATACATCGAGGCACTTCAGATCTTGTAACACAGAAGGCAGAGGAGCGGCCGAAGAATAGTACTCTTAACAAGCGTGTACGCACATCAGTGGCAGAAACTCGGGTTTGTAATTGATATCATGTTATTTTAATTTTTTGACCTTAGATCAACTACTTTTCGTGACAATTGTATGCTCTATCCAAGAAAAGGAGCTATTTATCATGATGATGTGGCAGCATAATGTTCCCAAAATTATTATTTTCCCCTTATTTGTTCTTCTGGATAACCCACATGGTATATATTTTTTTTTGATAAGTATAACACATAGGATGATGAAAAACTGCTCATAGAGGATTTTACTAAATAACTTGTAGAACAATGGTGTAGACCATAAAAGATATATCAGAGAACGATGTATCCTTGTGTTGGCTTTCTACAATTTGGTATACCTCGTGTATGTGGTTTTTCTCCACAACATCAGTAAATTGTTTCTTGTAAAAAACAGAACATCAACAAAACATTGCTTTCATAAAAAAAAGGAAATATGGGAGAAATATTGTTCTTCCACGGCACTCATGGAAGGAATTACGAAAATCTATTTCACGTGGTATAGAAAGTAGAGGTGTGCATTACATATACTTCAAGTTTAGAAAAAGATTGGGAATGATGCCAGGGCAGTAAGAGGAAGAGAGATTGTCCCCTAACATGGAATATTATCTATTTTTGTGTAAATAATTAGTATGAAGGAAAGCTCCTTGTATCTCACGATTTTCAATTAATTAATTAACTGTAAGTAGGAGGAACTCACTTTGTTGCGAGTTCCATTTACAAGCATTGAGAGGCTGGTGTTTTTCAAAATCTTGATTTCTTCTAATTGAACTACTATTAGATCTTGCAAAGATGGAGCCTCTGTGCCAGGAGAATCTTCCTCTGGTTACTCTTCTAATGACAGAGAATTGTAGCCGGACAAGATTAAGTGCCATCTGTGGAACCTTCATTTCTAGTGGCGCCCTTAAAGGAACCTCTAGATATTCCACAAGTATAAATTATCATTTGGCTGTTTGCTTTCTTCTTTTGTGTTGCAATGGAAGAATTCTTTCTTCTTATGCCCATCATCTAGCATTTCTTGGTTAATGTAATTTTTTCTCTCTGTTGAATGAAAACTGTTGGATATTACTTGCTGAGTATTGTAAACTTCATCTGCTTCTTCTTGTATCAAAACGCCTAGTGATCTTTTCCTTTTCCATATAAATCAGGCGGAGTACCGGAATAGTGCTCTATCCAGGCAGCCTATGATAGTAAAAGATCGAGACATGTTAAAAGATAGCAATGCCGATTCTGATATGTCTGAAGAAAAGATTCGCAGATTGCCAGCTGGAGGTGAAGGTTGGGACAAAAAGATGAAAAGGAAACGATCAGTTGGTGCTGTCATTTCAAGGCCCTTGGAGAACGATGGAGAGCCTAAACGAATGCTGCATCATAGACTTGCCAGTGAACCTGGCTTGTCACCTTCTGATTCCCCGGGTTTCAGGTAAATGCTATTCTGGAATTATCCTCAATAACATCACTTCCATGTTGATGCCATTAAGTTTTATATAAGAATGTTTGGTTGAACTATTTGCCTTCTAAGATGAAGGATTAGTCTGGTTTAGGTTCTCTGGCTTTGTTGAGTTAACACATTAATTTAGTTTGAACCAATTGATGGTGCCTCTTGCTCTCATTTGTACAAGACTGTAGATGTTTGTAGATGATGGTTTTAGTACAGGATTGCAACTTTCACTTCGAGGAAGTGTTAGGACATTTCTATTCAATATTGTCCAATTCCAGATAGGTTTAACTTTTAAGAAAGTAAAGGAGTTACTTCACACTCTGTTGTAAGATATAGCGGGTAAGTTCCTTCATTGAATTGCTGTACTCTTCTAAGGCAGCAGCTTAAGCATTAAGCATCTTGTTTTAGTTGGAATGTGAAGAATTACTTGGGAGAATAACCAGTGAAGAGCAAATGGCCTACCATATCTATTAAGTTGAGTGTCCTCTTTGGTTTATTGCCTTCAAGACAGCCCTCGTCAGATCAAGTACCAGTTCTTTGCGTGTAAGCCTACTTAAGTAAGGGAGAATTGTCTTCTACCCAATGTTATAAAAGGAGCGCTTAAGCCTTGAAGCGAGGCTCAAAGCGTGTTGAGCGCTTTGCCTCACTTAATGTGCGCTTTAGTGTCGTCATCAAGGTTTTAAGACATACTTTTCTTCGCCAATGAACCTCTTCTAAAGAGACGGCACTAAACAATTGCTATTTCACTTTATCGTTATTATTTTTCAATTTCTTCGTTCATATATTTGTCCTTCATGCTTTTAAATTATTAGTTTTGGACTAAACATATTTATTGTATTTTTTCTGCCCTTGCGCCTTTTTACATTAAAGCCCACGTTTTATTTGCACTTTGCACTTAATGCCCCAACGGAGCTTAGGGCATTTTTGCGATTTTTTCTTTTGATAACACTGCTTCTACCAGCCTCTAGTGTTTGATTGACATGATTCTAGTTAGAACTCGGTCAAACAGAATCATTCATTTCCTGTGCCTTCAATCTCTTATTTATTCTTTGTTTTGCTTTTTTTTTCCGTGTGAATAGCTGTTTTTCACGGCCCTGATAAAAATATTTATTGTTCAAATGAGAAGATTTCAAAAGGAATCACATTTGACCTTTATTTTTTTAGGTTGAGCTAAGTAACTTAAACTGAAATTGGATGCATAGTTTGATGCTTTATCATGCATTTTTGACTACTGTGATCTTAGAACATTCTCTCTTCAAGATGCCTTTTTGTTATTTTTAATTTTTGCACCGACTTTGTTACCTAGCACTGGCTTAAGAAGAATAACTATCTATGTTGTAACCAACTCTTTTGCACAGGTCGGGAATATCAAACGGTGCTGGTAGCATTAATAAGTCAGATGGCTCATCACTTGCTGGTTCTAATGCTCGTACAATGCTTAAAAATGAACAGGAAAAGTCTGCTCTTTCTAGGGATCCAACTGCTGGTCTGAATAAAGAGCGGGTGCTGGTAAAAGGAAGCATTAAGTATGTCTTGGTTTGCAATACATTTGTTTTTATCTCCTAACTAATGGGTGTTCTCAGGCTGAATACTTACTATGTGGTTTTCTTCCTCTAGGTTGAATAGTCACGAGGAGAGCCATGCTGTCTGTCCCAGTCCAACAGCAAAAGGGAAGGCCTCAAGGGCACCACGGAGTGGCTCCCTTGCTGCTGCTAATTCACCCTCTAACATTCCCCGTTTACCTGGAACCTTGGAAAGCTGGGAACAGCCCCCAAATGTCAACAAAAATCTCGCTGTAGGTGGGGCTAATAATCGCAAGCGTCCATTACCCACAGGATCCTCGTCTCCACCCATAACACAATGGATTGGTCAGAGGCCGCAAAAAATTTCTCGTACAAGGAGGGCTAATCTTATCTCACCAGTTTCAAACCAGGACGAGGTGGAGGTGCCATCAGAGGCATGTTCACCTTCTGATTTTGGAGCTAGGTTAACTCCTGGTGTAACAAGTGGTTCTATTCTTTCAAAGGCTGCCAGCAATCTTACTCAAAACCTTAAAGTTAAAGCCGATAGTGTTTTATCCCCTACCAGACTCTCTGAAAGTGAAGAATCTGGTGCTGGTGAAAGCAGATTAAAAGAAAAGGGTGGTGTTACTTGCGAAGGTGAAGAAAAAACTGTAAATACTGTTCAGAGTAATGGGGTGTCTACCTCACATATGAAGAAGAACAAATTTCTTGTCAAAGGAGAAACAGGTGATGGCGTGCGAAGACAAGGCCGAAGTGGAAGAGGGTCGGCATTTTCTAGGAGTAGCATTTCTCCTACAAGGGAGAAGTTTGAAAATCAAGTCACAGCGAAACCACTTCGTAACTCGAGGCCGGCTTCAGAAAAGCACGGAAGGTTCTGGTCTTTTTACTGAAAAAGTTTCTTGAGCTTTTGCTGTTTCTCTTCTCCATTAACTTAAATCATATTTGATTGTGGCAGTAAGTCAGGCCGTCCTTTGAAAAAGCACTTGGAACGCAAAGGGTTTTCTCGTCTTGGAAATCCTTTGAGCAGTGGTTCTCCTGATTTCACTGGTAAATCCCTCATTTACTTACTTAAATAAATCAAAGTATTTCAGTGTAAAATTTTCCTTCACTAATGTGGAGTATGTTTCTTAAACTTTTAATGAACCAGTTTGCCCTTTTCCAAGATTTTTTCCCCAGTTTCTAGCAGTCTGTGTTTGTCTTTTAATGAACTCATTTGCCTTTATCCATGATTTGGACTTCTAGTTTCTCGCAGTCTGTGTGTGTGCCACCTCCTTATGTGGTGAAGAATATGGAGGTGGTATGATGTGATTCATTGGAGAAGAGAAAAACTGATTTGTTTTTGTATTTCCTTCTGTTCACTGAAATGTAAAGTCAGTTGTCAGTACATTATCAGTTTGTTAGAATGAGCTGGTATTGATTGTGGACAAAGAAATGAAGGGGGTGAAGTAAAGGAATAGGAAATGGCTAAACTTGTAGCTTTGATACTACTGAACTTGTGTGCCCAATTTCCAGTGATTGTTGAGTTCCACTGTTTGATATTTAGGTTATAGTTTTGGTGTGACCCCTAGTGCGGGCTGACAATTGGCATATTATCTAGGTGGTTCTGGTTTCCCCCCTGCCTCAAACAAATAATATTGCTATCTCATTTTCCATATTTCAGGGGAATCAGATGATGACCGTGAGGAGCTCCTAGCTGCTGCAAACTCGGCATATAATGCAAGTAGTATGTGTCTGACATCAAAATTCCCCTTTCACTCTTTTGTATCCTTCTTTTCTGGTAGGAAAAAATATAAACAATGAGGCACTTAGTTTATTTTGATTGCTGTTGTAGTTCATGCATGCCCAAGTGCATTCTGGAAGACAGTGGATAGACTTTTTGCTTCTGTCAGTGCAGAGGAGAAATCCTACCTTCTGGAACAGGTGACAACTAATGATGATTTTGATTGTACCACACATCTATCTGTTTTTTTTCTGATATTAGATGTTTATTAACTCTTGTTCTTTGATGTTTTTATCAGCTGAAATCAGCAGAGGAATCTCATGCTAATCTGTCTCAAACTCTAAATCGTACCAATAGTGTTCTGGTACCTACTGATACCTAATTATCTTTATCTTGCATCATAACTTATTTTTGGCAGTGATTTGGTTGGTAGATAGTTTATGCGAAAAGTGGGAGGATAAAACATTTCTCTGTTTTTCATTTGCTTTGGGGGATTGAAACTGGCTTCTGGTGGGCGATCTAGGGCCTTAGGGGGTGGGTGGGGGGCTTAAATCCCTTCACTAACCTCCTTTACATCTTCGTCAGATATTCTCCGTGTAGCTTTTCGGGTTTCAATTTTGTTTATATGTTAGCCTCAATCCCTGTGCCACCACCTGATTTTTTTTTTCAAGTGGTTATTTTTTGTTTTTGTTGTGGGGTTTCTGCCATCTTTTTTCATTTTTTTGCTTGAAGCACACTACCGTATAAAAGCTTCGTATTGTATTTGAGTGTATTGTTAGTAATTCCTGGTCATTGTCCCTTAAATCAAATCCAAATTTATAATCTTTCCTTTAAAGCTATGCATAGATAGGAATCTGAAAGTTTACCCCCCTCTAAGTCCTTCACCATAATTTGGGTGTTAGTTAAATCTCCTAATGGACTCCGCACTTTTACATTTTTTTTAATCCTGCTAATTTCAAGAGAGCAACTAACAAAACAGCAGATGTTCTCTAGCCATCTTGTATTTGGAGAATGCGTTCCTTTATATCCTTATTTCTAGTTTTATAGATCTGTATGACATGACATGCTTCAGTCACTATCTAGCTGGAGCTTCCTAACTGTTACCTCCCCGTACAAGACTGTTTTGTCCCTTTTATGCTTACCATGAAGTGCATGAACGGATCGCCTTGATTATTTATATTAATTAAAATATTCGACATGTCTTGCCAATTCTCATATTTTACTGCTGCCTGTTGGGAACTAAGATTTCATTTTAACAATATAATATATGTTGTTGGCAACTCTTTAGCTAAATACTTCTCTTGATGCTTGCTTTCCCAGGGTGGTCATGCTCATGATGGAACTTCTGTTTCTGATTCTCCATCTGTTGAGAAGAACAGATGCATCAAGAATCAAAATGGCTCGAAAGTGTCATCTGATACAGAACTGGTCGATCAGTTTCATGATTCTATTCTAAGTGTGAAAGTTGACTCAGATAGAATATTTGACAAAGTTACTCCACTTTACCAAAGAGTACTGTCAGCTCTAATTGTAGAGGATGACATTGAAGAATGTGAAGAAAATGGGTTTGACTTATTTATGTCACCACAGAATGGTCCAGAAACTTTATTGCACGGTGTCATTGATTCTCAGAGTAGAAAAATGAATAGGACAGAAGTTGAGTATGATACAGTTTTTAGTTCTCAGATAAAGAAAAATGGGACTGGTAATGAGTTTGTTTCCTGCAATGGATATGGTGTATATCATCGAAACCCTGATGTCCGAGGACCTCAATATGATGAGATGTCACGAGGAGATAATGGATATTTGCATTCAGAGGTTGGGCTGTTTGTAGGCCTTTCTGAATGTGATTCGGATGTACCACAAAGGTTGCAGATTAATAGTTTCGGTATTTCCTCATTTGAACGTCAATATGCACAGATGGCTTTTGATGATAAACTCTTGCTAGAATTGCAGAGCATTGGCCTTTATATTGAACCTGTGGTATGCTTTCTCCAATTGGTAATTTTAAAATGAAGGATATTCTCGTCTTTCATTTGGCCTCTGATTTTGAGATTTCCCCCTATCATTTTCCTTCTTCCTCAATGCTTATAAATTTGCATATTTTACTTTGGGTGCGTAAGAGTAGTATTGTTCTCTAGTTGGAACAAAATCATATGCTTTATTTTAACATTTGTTCCAAAGATTATTTGATTTTAATTTTACCTTACCTTTTTGCATAATTGTTACAGCCTGGCTTAGATGATAAAGAAGATGAAGTTATCAATCAGGAAATTATGCAGCTGGAGAGGGGACTCTGTCAAGAGGTTGTCTTCTGTCATTATTAGCGTCCTAATAATTTGCTCATTCTTCGTCTTTTTCCTTGTTTTGTTTGTTGCCAAATATGCCAGCAAATCCAATGTTCTCAAGAACATTGAGAACAGATGGTTGGGACAAAGACCATCTCTTTCAGGTTTATATGGACATCTTTTTTTCACATGCTGTATACCACTGAAGTATATCATTTGTTCTATTTCCTGTAGATTGGTAAAAAGAAAACATATATGGAGAGGATATCTAAAGCAATTCAAGAAGGCAAGGACTTGGAAGAATGGTAAGATATTAGATGTCATCAGGTTTGCTTACGTCTCTGCTTTTTGGGTTCATGTGTGCCTTATAAACTCAACTAAATTTCCAGGGACCCTGAGCAGATTGCAATGAATAAACTTGTTGAGCTGGCTTACAAAAAGCTCTTGGTAAGGGTTGCACTCTTTTATCTGTATGGTCATGATGCATTTCTTGTACTGTGTTTAATGTTGTAGCGCCTGCTATTCTCTCCAAACTTTTATTTTGTGTTCTTGCCGTCCCTTTTTATGTCCTCTCCTGCTAATGCAGCTGTTCTCTTCTAAAGTTCTGTATTTGGTTAGAAGTTTTTGTGGCATTAAGTTTACTCTGAAGAACACTGATTTTTGTTGTGAAATGTTGTGAAGGATATTTATACATAATTACTATATATGATCATTCTAGATTATAAGGAGTATACGTTGTTGACCAGAGCATTCATAGATGGATTAAGGTTTGATACATTGAATAAATTCTAAAGTTCAATTATAAGATGCCCATCAAAGAAAATTTGATCCTAGTATAGATTTCTTCAGGTCAACATGACATTGTTGAAAAAATGGCTATGTCATGCCCAGAGTTCAAAAAATAAAAAATAAAGAGGAAGGGTAGAGGGGTGGGCCCAATAAAAAAGATAGAGCAGGTGATTTATCTCACCCTTGGTATAAAAGAAATTTTATAAATAGAACAAAACCAGACACCTACATGGTGATAGGAAATCACAAGAGTGGGCTCCTCCGCGCAAAATTTAAAAACAACACCTTTCTCAAAAATTTAAAAAGAACAAAGAAAAAAAAAGGAAGGGGATGGGCTCTACACTAAAGATTTATTCCTGAAGTGAGTTTTGTGTATCTTATATACACCCTTGAGTTTACACCAAAAGTGATTTCTTTTCCCTCAAAACACCAGTATTCCCTTCTTTCCATAGAAACCCAACTTACCCATGCTGGAGCAGTTTTCCGCTATTGAAGACATTAGGAGATCCACTATTGAATAAAGCGTATTATAATTAAAATGATGTAACTTCATTTCACCAATCAAAAGAATTATGAAACTTTATTATTTTTCTTTGCGATATTTCTTAACATACCTTTATCTCCGGCAAAGGATGTTGGCAACTTACATATATATTGCGTACTCAACTATAGTTCACTAGCTAGCATACTGACATTGCTACTCACAAATCCTAGAGAATTCATACATAAACATGGCTGAAGTGAATCAATCATGTAATGTTTTGACCCTTTATCTGTTTATGGTAACCTGATTTTTGGGAATTCGAATTTATTTATCCTTATGCTGTGTAGCGTATTAGTTACTATAGATTTCATAATTAACTTACTACAGCATATGGATGTGACCCAACTTTGTGATTCAGATTAATAACTACATATCTTTTGGATTAATTTGACAGGCGACTCGAGGAACTCTAGCTTCCAAAAATGGGATTCCTAAGGTGTCAAAACCGGTGGCATTGTCTTTTGCAAAGAGAACACTTTCCAGGTGTCGGAAGTTTGAGGATAGTAGAACTAGTTGCTTTAGCGAGCCAGTGCTCCATGACATTATTTTTGCCGCACCTCCTCGTATTAATGAGGCAGATCTTTTGGCTGGTAAGCAGTTGCTAATAAAGCTTTTTATTATTGAGTTAAGTTATCATGTATATTGGAATGACACTGTGCTGACTATGCGTTGACAACTTTGAGCTAGTCACAATATTTTCTATTTCCTTTAGCGCTGGGTCAACCAAATATATTGGTTCTTGTTCTAACAAGAGGTTTTTTCTTTCTATAAAATTATAATTTGATCTTCTTATGCTTTTGATATCTTTCGTTTATGTCTTGCACGCTTTGTTCTTCTTAACTGGGTAGTAATTACTGACACTGTTTCTGACAAAAGCTCATTTTTAAATACAAATTGTTCCTTCATCTTCACATGCTCAAGTAATTTTAGTTTTGTATGTGTTTTTCTAGTTTTGCTCTCATCAGATGTGCTGTAATAGCTGACATTTCTCCTGTTACACAGGCTCGTGCCCTGTTAGAGCTGATGGTGTTCTGGTTGATCCATATGAAAGGTTCAATCATCAATCTGATCATGCTTTTGCTAAAAATGGGCCAATATTAAATAGAGGGAGGAAAAAAGAAGTACTGCTTGATGATGTTGGTGCTGGTGCTGCTTTCAGAGCCACTTCTGCTCTTGGTGGAACTCTTCTAGGTGGTGCCAAAGGAAAGAGAAGCGAAAGAGATAGGGATTCTTTAGCGAGAAATGCAAATGCAAAAGCTGGGCGTTCACTGGGAAACTCCAAGGGTGAGCGCAAAACAAAAACAAAGCCCAAGCAGAAGACAGCTCAGCTTTCTACATCCGTGAGTGGATCTTTTAACAAATTCACGGGGATGGCGACACATCCAGTTTACCCTTCTGCTAATGGTTCTGGAGAATTGGTCAATGCTAGTGGTAACAGAAAAAGAGAGGGTGATATCAATTCATCAATGGAGAGGAAAGAATCTGCTGACGGCATGAATTTGCCACTGAATGACATTGATGCGATAGAAGATCTAGGCGTAGAATCTGAGCTTGGGGCGCCTCAAGATTTCAATTCCTGGTTCAACTTTGATGTTGATGGTTTGGCAGAAGAAAATTGTGACGGACTTGAAATACCAATGGACGACCTTTCTGAGTTAAATATGTTTTGACAGTGACTGCTCATTGTACATTCTTATGGACTATTTGACTGTTCAGTAGAGAATGATCTTTTGCTTGTTCAAGAAGTGATAGGTTAAGAGATCTCTGGCCAATTGGCACTTGTAATTATGGCCATTTTTGTATACTTATTTGAAGGGAATGCTAGTAAGTCCTCATTGTTTAAATTCAGGCAATGTTTCCTTGTAAACTAATTAGCAAAGATTGCAAGGGCAATTTTGTTTGATCATCTTTTGTAGTGTTTCCTGATCCTTTTCCTAATTTATTGCAGTTTTGACATTTTTACCTGGTTAATATTATGTTTTCTTAAAACTTGTATACGAGCATAAGAATCTGACACTTGGCTATTCAGTCTTTTGGTTTTGCTAATCCTTTTACTAACTGTCTGCAGCTCATGAGTTTGGGACTACGCTGTAATCTTATATGTAATTTCTTAACTTTTTGATTATCATTTTTTAGCTGCAGATAAATGCTGATAAGTACCGTGAGCATATTCACCTGTCAAAACAGTCGCTTCTTCCTTAGCAGGTGCTAAGAATATGATCACCAGCCAAATACTGGTCAGCCTGAGAAATGTTTGGTTAGGTTGCCGACAGGTAATTCATCCTTTACCTTAACCAAACTTTGATCAAGTGAGTCACAACTTTAACTTACACATTTCTCAGTTGTGATTCTTCTCCCTCGCATTATACATTTATATATACTTGTAAACATACTCCTTAACCCATCCAGTTTGTTTCTAGAACATTTCTTTGGTTTCTGGACATGCACAATTAATTAAGATTGTTTTAATAAATAAATTATTGAATTGCTGAGTATCCAGTTTTTGTTGTGTAGTCCTTCTTTGATGATTAATTACCAAACTATGCAGATAGATTGCATTTTCATCATGTGTTCTGTGTTGCTTACTTATCTTCTTTAAAAAACAAATTTTGCTTTTAAGACTGAATTGCTGTACTTGTATTATATATGCCCAATGACATCTTTGATGACTTTGTACCAAAGCTTTGGTAAGAATGCTTGCTTGACTGTGTTGCTATCCGGTGCATGAATTCCATTGATCTAGGAGGTACACAGTTACCATTTTCTGTAACATGGTGTTACTTTGTGTGTATATATTTTGGGAACTTAGAGGAAAAAGAAAAATAAAGCCTTGAAGATGAGAACTTAAGTAGGCTCCCTGAAGATGAGAAGGAATGTCTGCAGAGAAATTTTACTGTATAGGAGTTAGAAGCTGTCATTAAATACTTCAAAGGAGACAGCTCCAGGCCCAGATAGTTTTGATCTTCATTTTTAAAAAGATGCTGGAACACTGTGAAGGATCACATCTGGAGAACAGTGGAAGCATTCTATCAGAAAATATCTCTTGTTAAAAGCTTAAATGCCACCTATCTTGCTCTAGTTCCAAAAAAAGAAGGGGGTAGTTGAGGCGAGAGATTTCAGGCCCATCAGTCAGTTAGGGAGTATTTATAGGATAATTGCTAAACTTTTGGCATAAAGGATCAAGCTTGTGATTGATTAGCTATTTTCAGCCAATCAGAATGCTTTTATTAAGGGAGGCAAATAACTGATGCAGCTATAGTGGCCAATGAATGTCTTGATCATCTACTGAAGTCAAAAAAGAAAGGGATAGTTTGTAAGCTTGATCTAGAAAAGGCTTGTGACCATGTCAATTGGTCGTGTCTGCAAAATATTTTGAAACAGAATGAATTTTGGTGATAAATGGATTGGATGGATCAGGTATTGCATATCCACCGTTAGAGTTTCCTTTATGATCAGAGGGAGCCCACATGGTTTTCTTTAAATCTTAAAGAGGATTGAGACTAGGAGATCCGTTAACTCCTTATTTCTTTACTTTGGTGATGGAAGTTCTTAGCATGATGATATAAGGACGGCAGAAAATTTTGGCTGGATAAAAGGAATGAGCTTTGGAAGAACTGGTGGTGATAGTCTGACTATTTCCCATATTCTATATGCCTGATGATACCCTACTGTTGTGTGAAGCAGATAGAAAGCATTTCTTGAATCTCAGATTTATCTTTAGCCTGGTGATGGCTTCAAAGGCCAGAAGAACCCCTCCAAAAAAAAAAAAGTAAATGAAATGCTTTCTATCTCAGATTCTATATGCTGATGATACCCTACTGCTGGAGGTGGGCATGAAGCTAACATTAAATTCTGGAGGTGGGCATGGAGGTAACATCACCAGATTGGAGGTGGGCATGGAGCTAACATTAAATTCTGGACAGATCTGTGGGTTGGTGATGCATGCCCGAAGGACAAATTCCCTACTTTATTCAATTGCTCTGGTTGGCAGCAAGAGTTTAGAAGGAATTTGAATGATTGGGAGGTAGAGGACTGCTGCCAGTTGCTTCAACAAATAAAATCAGTTCATATTGATTATTGTAAAGTGGATTCCATAATCAGGCAAGCAGGCAAGGACAAAAAATTTCTCAGATAGGAATTGCTACAGCCTGTTAAAGGAGCCAGGTCAACATGGGTGGGTTGCAACATAGTGGGTATATTTAACACCATAATCTGCAAAAAAGGGGTTTCATGTTTATGTAGACTGATTGACGAGAACCGAGGTTGAGTTAACGCTAAGCTTGAGATTTGGAGGCAGACCTTGTGTCTAAAGGGTTCAGGCTGAGTAGAATCAAGATAGAATACTTGGAATGCAAGTTTAGTGACTTAACGTTTGAGGTTTGCGTGAAAGTGAGGCTTGATACACTGATCACTTAGCAGAGAAGAAGTTTCAAGTATTGGGTCTATTATCCAAGGAAATGGGGAGATTGACGATGATGTCACACATTGTATAGGTGCATGGTGGACGAAATAGAGGCTCGGATTTGGAGTCATGTGTGAAAAGAAGGTACCACAAAAACTTAGAGGGAAGTTCTTCAGAGCGGTGGTTAAACCGCTATGCTGTATGGAGCGGAGTGTTGGCAAGTGAAGATGAAAATTGCGTAGATGAGGATGTTAAGATAAATGTGTGGGCATAACATGAGAAATGACATTATGAATGAAGATATTCGGGACAAGGTAGCATTTGCCTCAATAATGGACAAGATGCGGGAAATGAGACTAAGATGGTTTGGGCATGTGCACAAGAGATGCATGGATGCCCTAGTGCAGAGCTGTGAGATGTTGGCTATGGGTGGATTCAAGAGAGGTAGAGGTAGATTGAAAAAATATTGGGGAGAGGTGATTAGTTATGACATGACGTAACTTCAGCTGATCGAGGACATGATTTTAGATAGGAGGATATTGAGGACACAAATTAGGGTAAAATAGTTAAGCGCTGTCTCTTGCTTATTCTTCTGTACTATTAGCCACTTTTAATCGTAGTATTACTCTTGTAGTTTCTTGTCCTTTGTGTTTGGTTACTATCTGTTGTTTTTTGTATTTCCATTATCATTTTATCTTCTTAATGACTATTGTTTAGGATGATTTGTCAGTTTGTCTATAATTTTCTTCTCTGACTTCTTTATTTCTGTTCTTTCTTTCCCTTTACTGCTTTGGACTGTTTTTTCCTTGAGCTGTGGGTCTATCAGAAACAACCTCTCTACCTTAAGGTAGAGGTAAGATCTGCGTACGCTTTACTCTCCCTAGACCCTTGTGGGATTACATTGGGTATGTTGTTGTTGTCGTTGTATGCTTTACTTGTGTCAAGAAGATCAAGAAATAGTGGAGTACCTGTTTATCCATTGCAGAGTTTCCAACAATGCTGGAATTATTTCTAAGTATCTGTGGTATTGCATGTGTGATGCCTCAGAATGTGAGAGGTTTAATACAAAGTTGGCAACATCAGGTAAGTTACTCACAAAGAGAATAAACAGAGATACGGAGGACTATTCCACTGTGAATTTCTGGACAATATGGCTGGAAAGGTACAAGGCCTGTTTTGAAGAACACAGATCTCCAATTTTTAGGGTAAAAGATAGTTGTTTGCAGAATCTGTTCTTCTGGTGTAGAAGTAGCTCAATAGGTAGTTTGAACCAATTAATGGATTTCCTAGATTTGTTAGGAAGGGAAGTCTAGTTGCCTGTTTTTCTTTTTGGAGTTCTGTTGTTTATGTAACCTTTTATTACCTTCTTGGTACCCTTTTAATAAGACTTGCCTTGTAAAAAAATATTTATTAACTTGCTGGATAGTTTGTTGTAGTTGAAGGTGAAGACATCTTTAATTTATATAGATTTTGGTGCTTAACTACCATATTAGTTAAGGTCCTTTTTAATTGAGCGGAGTGATCTTGTTCTCTCAATTACTTGACTTTGTAATTTCAAATTTTCTATATTAGTTCTTTTCCTTATTTCCTTTTGTACTGGTTGGTTTCTTTGATACCGTCGGCGACACCAGCTGAAGGAAGGTCACGTTACTGTCCCCTATTTCACTGAAGCGCACACACTTGGTTACCGTTGCTTATCTATAAGTAACTTCTTTATGTAATAGCACCAATTTGGTTCTCCGGTAGACTCTGTGAAGATTTTGATCTTGCTGTTCAATTTTTTTAGTTTATGTGTTCTGAATCACAATCTTTTTTCGCTTATTGTTTGTGTTTTGGATTAATTATTTATACATATTGAATAATTTTCTTAATCCAAATACAGGTTTGAGCCAAAGCTACTGGATTCTGTCAACTTGTAGCTCCATGGATGAGTCCTCCCACTGGCTGCTTGTTACATTTCATTGAATCGCAAGATTGCTCAGACATCCATCCCCATTACGCTTTGCCTGCCCTAACCATCTGTTAACTGGCAGGTAGAGGCTTATCTATGTGATTTGATACGCTGGTTGGTTATCGAAACTTTTTCTCAATTGCTACTCTTTGCCACTTTTTATATGATAATATAATCACATACGCATGAATTGCTGCGCTTTTCACCTTTTATATGATAATAGCAACAACTTCCTCTTTTTCATTACTTGATTTTTTTTTTTTGTGTTCTAATTCGTCAATGAGAGAGTTAAATTAATTATATTAAAGATGTCATGTCCTTTTAATTATATATATTTGCCTTAATAATGTGAAACCTTATACATTTACTGTGTGAAGTTGATGTGTATATGATTTACTTAATCAGCTAATAGACGATCAATAACATATGTAATTTTTTTTTTTGTTGAAAAGCATCTGGATACTTCATTAGAAATTAAAATATTAAATTAAAAATATGAATTTTTGACATTTTTTGTTTTTATTTTTTAAAGATGATGACTATGTATGAAGCCTTAAATTTGTGGTTTTGAGACAGCCCATGCTGGCCAATCAAACTTGGGTGGCATAGATTAATTTCTGGGGCATTCACGTGAGACTTCAGCCTCGGTAGAGTTTACAAGCGGAGTCAGTCTCTGTAACATTTACTGTCTCCATTTTATAATAATTTCTCCGTCTTAAAATCAGTGTTACTTAATAAAATCATGCATGCACTATCATCCTATCGAGGTAGTATAATATCTCTTCGTTCACTTGTTGTTTAGTTTGAAATATTTTTTAAAAAGTGATGAATAAAATAATATAATTTAGGTCGTTTTTAATTATTAAGTATTACTTATAAAATGATAAATTATTTTTTGATTTTTTAAACTAAATAAATAAAAATGGACATCAATGTTCAATATAGTGAACAAGTAAAAATAAACGGAAAGAGGTGGTTAAGTTCTGAAGGGCAAAATGGTCACACTATTCCCACCCCTCTTATCTATATTATAGGGGTTTTCTCATTTGATACCTTCATTCAAAGATATTAGAAAGCATTACCACAAAAGGATGATCAAGATCGAGAGGAAGACTTTTGGGCTTTTGTTCCTTCTCATTGTATTTGCATCACGTAATTAGTCTTTTTCCCATTATATATTTTGTGAATCCAAGTTAATGATATATGGTTTCTAAATTTTTTCGATATACATAATACACTGTCGAAAATGTGTGTTTTACTATGAGTTTGATACTTCTATTTTCTTTTTAAAAATTTAAAATGACCAGTAGATAGTCGAGCATTGTCGTGCTTTACCTCAAAGAGGTAGAAGCTAGCTTGATCATCTCCTATTAGTAATTAACAATAGTTTTTGCTTAGTTTCTTATTCTCTAACGAGTGATGCTAGTTGTTGTTTCCTTTGCTTAGTATCTTGTTATTTGACTATCATATTTTACTTGTGATGAAAACTTATTTTTTGAGTCAAGGTCTATCAAGAACAACTTCTTTACCCTACAAAGGTAAAAAATATGATCTGTGTATATTATATCCTCTTCAGATTTTACTGAATATGTTATTATTATATTATTACTGTTATTTAAAAATTTAACTTATATGTACATCGACATCTAAAAAACTTTAATTTTAGACTTCCGAATTTTGTGCATGTAGAAATAGGAATCCGACAAGTGGAGGGAAGAGTGTGCATCTCACAAAGCCATCGGTACCGCGGCCCATGCGTCCTTGACCACAATTGTGCTATCATTTGCCGCAACGAAGGCTTCTCTGGCGGAAACTGCATTGGCTGGCGCCGAAGATGTTTCTGCACTAAGCTATGCTAATAGTAGAGAATCGTAGTAGCTCAGTTGTTTGACTACGTGAACTTGTTCAATTTCTAATTTCCGTTGTTCCCGTGCTATCTTTAGTTTATTGTCCCTTTCTTCTTGTTTTTCGTTTTGGTACTCACTCTATTACAATTTATTTGTCTATTTCTTTTGGTTAAAAAAGAATCCCCCCTAATTTGTCTATTTTTTAAATTTAAATCTCATATGATACGTTTAAGATGGACATCTTGATATATACATTACACACATTTTAAATTTAAATTAGAAATTCAAATTTTTTTCATCTTCTTAAATTTCGTGTCGAGTTAAACTAAGACAAATAAATTAAGTATTTTACGGAAGTTGGTAGTCTACTAATCTGTGTGTTCAAAAATTCAAACTTAATGTCAAAAGAAATAACAAAAATAGAGATTATCACTTGATCCAAGCTATTAAATTAAAGGCCAAAGTCATCTACGGCCCCTCAAAGTTGTCCTCATTATTCATTTAGACACCTCAACTACACCTAGTACCTATTGAACGCCTCTACCATCCCGAATTTGAACCATCTGAACATTTTTTGCCTACATGGCACATTGTTTGTGATTCACCCAAAATAGGCGCGTGGGAGGTCTTTAGTTAGGCATTTTTTTGTGGAAAAAATGTTCTTTCTTCTTCCTCCCCTCTTTGCCGATCACTTCCTCAATCACACTAGTTCACCGCCGCCATTCATCAATCTTCTTCCTCGTTATTTCTCTGAATACTTAACTTCTTCCTTCATCATTGTTTTTTATTTCTCCATTGCCATCATACTAGGATTGGCGGTACATACCTTCATTGCTGCCATGGCAGCCACCACCATTATCGCCATTGAATTTGTAGAGGCTTGAGGTTTGGAATTTTTTCTTTGTTGTTAATATAGTGTTTTGGTGTTAAATTGATGTAGATTTGTGTGAATTTTGTTAACAGATTTTCCTATTTATTTTTTGCTTTAAATTGATATATATTTGTGTGAATGTAAGGGTGTTCTTCAATCGAAAAAAAGATCAACTATAGAACTCAAAACGAAATCCGACTTAACTCAATTTTTTCCGACAATGTCCATCGGAACTGATTAATTTTCCGGCGACTTTCCGTCAAAATGGAACGAAGAAGACAGTTAATTTTTTTTATTACCTATGGCCAACTCTTCCACAACTCATCAAAAATAACAATAAATTTTTATTTTTTTGCTTGAATTCTATGTTGCAGATGAACCAAGAAGGTTTGAAAATAGCATATTTACAGCGGTGGGTTGTCGTGTTGGGGGTGGGGCACCGTAGAGGGAGAGGAGTTTTGTGCTCTAATGGAATAGTTACAGGATTTATTTTTTAATTTTTAACTTAAAAATAATTTCTTTTTTCTTTTACTTTATAACATATTTTTAAAATAATTTTTTGGACTAAAAAATACCAGATGTCGGTATTTAATTCGTCAAATAGCCATGTCATCGCGAGTGTATTTCACACACTTTATACTTTTAGCTTATTGTCAAAAAAATGTTCAAATGATTCAATTTTGAAGGGGTAAAGGTGTTCAATAGGTACAAGTCTTAGTTGAGGTGTCTAAATGAATTATGCGGACAACTTTAAGGGGTCGTCGATGACTTAAGCCTAAATTAAAAGCAGTAAATTTGTCCGCCTTGTTGAATTTAAATACTAAAAATTTTCTATTAAAAGAAACAAATAACACATGATAAGAAAGAAGAGTAAATCAAAATGTACAAAAAAACGTCACCAATGTTGTACAATTGTTAGCAAAATTTATCTCACATCGGATACATGCTGTAAAATGAACAGTTTCGGCCCGTATTTAAAGTTGGCTCCAGCCAATCAGTCAAATCACGCACATAACTAACTATTCTTTTGCCTTTTACTAAAGAATACTGTGTGCGCGTTGCAAATAGTGGCATACGTCAATTTTTGGAGGGTTCAAAGCTATCCAACTCTTGAAGATCAAGACCTTCTACATCATGATTATATTGCTCCTCATCATCTTCCTCCTCAGATTCTTCATCAGTTAGTGTCCAAGTCCTACTTGAAGTTGAACTTGTAGATGTAGTTTCTACTCCTTTGCTCTTGTCAAGTGCTCTTGATCTTGAAGAAAGTCCCCTAAGATGATAGATACTCTCGTCAGCTCCAATTGCCGTAACAACACTACCCTAAGTAAGATCATCATCCTCATATACTAGTTCATCTTCTTGATCTTCGGGGAATCCAACTAACCATTCATTTGAATCATCAATGTTATCCAAGCGAATTGGATCAATGAGATCACGAACATCGTAATGGCATTTCAATGTTCTATTGTACTTAATGTACACTAGATCATTGAGACGCGATAGTGCAAGCCTATTCCTCTTTTTGGAATGAATATGCGCATAAGTTATAGATATTAACTAATGTCTAATAGATACTGATAATAATATAATATGGAAATTAAGATATATATTTTTTTTCTTACGTGTTCAAACACACTCCAATTTCTCTCACATCCGGATGAGCTACAAATTAGGCTTAATACTTTCATGGCAAACTTTTGCAAGTTCGGTGTTTGACTACCAAATAGTGACCACCATTCAACTATAATAAAATAAATTTAAAGGTTAATGAGTATAAATAAGTTAAATAATTTAACTAAGAGCTAAATCAACTCACTTACCCGGTGACGTTGTGTCTTTGGCTCTTTTAGCCGAACCACAACCAAATAGTCCATCCGCCATTTTGTACCTAGGAAACTCAACAACTAGTAAATCTTGTATTGATGTATCGGGGATCATCTTCTCAACACATGCATAATACTCATCCCACAGATTCGTTAGTAAAGTTCCCTCTTCTTGAGCTTTATAAAGCAATCTTGGGTTCAAAACATGGCCTGCAGCATGCAAAGGCCGATGGAGTTGGTCTGACCACGTTGCATCAATAATTTCAAACACTTTCTCATATTGCTTATTAACTCCACGAAAACCTCGTGCAATAGTTTCTTTGGCTCTATCCATTGCTTTATAAATATAGCCCATTGGTGATTTTTTCTCCCCATCCACCAAACGAAGCACTGTTGTCAAAGGGCCACAAACTGTAAGTGCTCGAACAACATCACTCCAAAACTGGGCAGAAATAATAAGGTTGACAACTTCTTTCCCCAAAGTTTCCTTTGAAAATTTACTTGAAGTCCATTCGGTTGAGTGGACTAAAATTCTCAAGTATTTCCTTTGTATGTACATAGCTCTCAAAGTTAAGAAGGCCGTTGCAAATCTTGTCTTGGCCGATTTCACCAAATTTCTTTCCTTGGTGAATTTTCTCATCAAGTTTAACAACAATGGCCTTTGACTAATGTAAGAATGGATTTTGATGGCCTTCTTAAAAATTGTTAAAGAAAAATTATAGTAATTAGTAGCTAATGAGTATTAAATATTGACTATAAAGAAAGTTAGAGGATATGAGAGTGATATTACCGGAAGCATATGGATTAACCTTGAATATGCCACCAAACATCAAGTTGATGCAATGAGCAGCACATGAAGTCCAATAAATGTGTGGGTACGCACCCATCATCATGCTTCTCGCTTTAACATTCTCACTAGCATTATCGGTGACAATTTGTACAATATTTCCTGGTCCAATTCTTTCAATAGTGCTTTCAAACAATTTGTACATTTTGGTGGAATCAGTAGATTCATTGCTAGCATCAACAGAACCAAGAAATACACTATCGATTGGAGAATTCACCAAAATATTGATGATCATTTTACCATTTTGTGCCGTCCATTTGTCCATCATAATGGAACATCCAAACTTTGTCCATTGTACTTTATGCCCTTTCGTCACATTCCGCGCAGTGGATGATGTACCTCCACTAGAAGATATCTTTGGAGTTTTGGAGGGAGACATCATTTCAGCATATTCATCCATATCATCATCATCATCAATATTCACATATTCTTCTGGCTGCCTCACTTAAAATTTTGGATTACTAGCGATTTCATTTGCCATATACGCCCTTACTTCTTCTCTAATCTCCGACGGACAAGCTTAACATTGTTTTACATTTTTGTACCACCCACTAAATGTTGCTTGTGTCGAGTAATACCACCATTAAAAGTACCCCTACAAAAATTACATTTAACCGAATCTTTTATTGATATTTGAGTACCATAATTCCATCCAATATCCCTCTTTTTGCTATCATCCGACGCCATTGAATTCACTATTTATATAACTAAAACTAAATTAAGTTAGAACGAATTCAAGAAATTATTATACAAGAATTATTTTTTTTTTGAAAAAATATAGGTAGAAGCTAGTGGCCAGTGAAAAATAGAAAAACAGAGGGACTTGTTCTTCTTCACAGTTCACACTGAAAACAGAGGACTGCGGGAGAAGTACTAAAAACAGAGTTCTTACTTTTTCACTTATTCTTCACAAATCACAAGATCACAATCGCGAAAGTCGAATAGCAGCGCAGTGACCAGTCGCGACTCGCATAACAGAGGAGAAGTCATGTAAGAGAAGTCCAGTACCTGAGGAGCAGTTGCGATTTGCGAAAGTCAAACAACATCAGTCGTCGGCTCATCGCGTCTTAAATTTCCAAGTCGCAAAAGTTGAAACGAGAAGGAGCAGTAGTCACGACTTCAAGTTTGAAAAAATATCTCATAAAACCCTAATTTTGTTATTTGGCTTTTGATTATTTAAATTCAGACTTTAAAAAAAAGAAGAAAAAAAGGTGGCACCTTTTTCATCGCCATTCCACGTCACCATTCGCCTTTCGCTCGCCTTGGGACACTTTTTAGGGTTCGCTGCGCCTCGCTGGAAAGAGGCGCTGAGGCCTCGCCTCGCCACGCATTAACGCCAAAGGCGAAAGGCGCTCGCCTTTAAGAATACTGGGCAAGAGAAATAACATATAAATTTGTATATTGCAAGAAGAACAGTAATCAAGAAATCAAAATTTATGTATTCAATGATTAACTTATAAATTAGAAGTCGATTTTTCTCATCCTTGTGTGGATAGAAAGGTACATAACCAAAAGAGAATGCACATTTCTTTTATCCTTATGGATTGAAAGGTGGTCGAACGAAAGAGAATGTGCAGTAATTTGATCCTCTTATTGAAAAGCTAGGGCCTACTTTCGTATCAAAGGGTTGAGACTTTCTTTATGTAGATAGATAAGAATAGAATGAGCTCCTACTCTCTTTCAATCGCTGATGCTAAAAACAAAGACAAATAGTGCGTAGACTTGGGGGGAGATTGAGTCAGCAACTAGTTTTTTTGGAATAGGAAGAAATTATGTTATTGAATCTTCTTATTGAAGGGTATTTTAGCGTTTAGACGAAATGAGTCTTAGTTTTGACTGTGGATATAAAGGAAATGATCCTTGTTGGATTGAAAAGTGGACAAACGAAAAAGAATGTGCATTCATTGATCATTTGATTTATGTGAAGTGGAAGCTAGACTAGATTGGACCATGACCCTCCTAATATATAAGGACCTTATACTTTCTTCAGAATCACAGTGAAGAGACCTTTTCTTTAACTAATTGAACCAGTCATTCACAAAGAATAAAGTCTCAAACAAAAATGTCTACATATTTCCATCAAACACGATTAAACAAGTCAGTCGCTCAAGTGGGATCAAATCGGGCTTTAGTGTGAACAATTGTATTTGAATCGGGAACGAAAAGACTAAAATATAATCCATAAAATAAATGCAAGATTGCTTAAATTCATGAATTTTCCACATGTAGCTGCAGTCCAGCTAGTATAGATCCTCTTGCTTTTTGGATTTTTCCTATTAAGTACAGGAAGATAAAGTAAGTTAAGCAGAAAAGGTTTAGTTTATAGGAGTAGTCAGTTGATTCCCAAATTTTCAAAATGCATGTACTAATAAGAATGTCACTTAAACCTTGTAATTTTCACATAATTAAGGAAAACATTTCATCATTTGTCTTCTGCAGAAAGTATAATCGTTAGCAAAGACATCTTCTTTTTACAAGTTGGACCAATAAGCAAGAGAAATGTCTGGGCAGGAAGTTTTCTCGATAGCAAAACCATTGTTGAGAAAATGACATACAGTGCCAACGTTTACATCTTAGACTTTGTTGATGCAATATCGCTTGTTCAACAATGATTGAACTGCTAATGGAATTGTAATTTAAATTATGGGTGACTTCCTTTTTAAGAAACACTTCCATAAAGTAATAAGATTAATTTTTCACTGAAGGGGGAAAATCGTAAAAACGTAAAAACGTAAAAAGGGACATGAAGACATCAACAATATTAGGACAAAAGTTTTAAGGATTGTTCCATAACCAACTGCTGCAACCAAGATCTTCCTAAGACCATTCTCACTCATTTTTTGACGCAACACTGGAATATCTAACCACCAATTTATTGCAGCATAGATGTCTGACAAAATGACATAATTACCAGTATTTTGAGGCTTAAGTTCAAAAAATCTATTTGATATCTCCTCCCCAACCTCAATGTCACAGTGTAGCTTATAATCCTTAAGAAATGCACCCCAGGCACCAGCATGAGGTTCAACAGGCATCGACTTTATAAGTTCATATGCGTCTTGAAGCTTTCTTGATCTTCTAAGAAGGTTTACTACACATGCATAATGATTCGGAGATAGCTTGACAGAGTATTTGGTTGTCATTAGATTGAAGATCCGGAAACTCTCCTTAGCAAGTTCTGCACGACTACAAGCTGTTAGAATTATCTTTAGGAAAACATCATTAGGCACTAGACCCTCGTTCAACATCCTATCAAAGAAATTTACAGCCTGAGAACCGCAACCATGAATAGACAACCCTTGTATCATTGAACAATATGATACTAGATCACGCTTAGACATCCCCTCAAACAACATTTTTGCCCTTTTCATATTCCCATACTTAGCATTCATATCCACGAGGGCCGCAGATATATGTACTTGATTAAGATCAAATGAATTTTGGCTCATATAATGTTCTACCCAATTTGCCAGGTCCAGACGACCTAACTGGGAACACACACACATCAAACTTACCATTATAAACTCATTTGGCCTAACATTCATCGACAACATTTCATGGAAAATTTTGACAGCTTCATTGGGTTGCTCGTTCTGAGTAGCGGTGTACAAGCCAAATCATAAAGTCAAATCGAACCGACGAATAAAATCAACTGAAATTGATTGTATCTTATTGAATATCAATCTCATATCTCACTAACAACCCATGAATAGACTCCTGCTATTGAGATATCTGCTAATAACTAACTTGTAAAACAAACAAATTGAAGTTCAAGAAAAAGCTAACCCCACTTACGGAAGTTCATGCTATTGAGATTTCTGATAATAACTAACTTGCAGAACAAGCAGATCAAAGTTCAAGGAAAAAGCTAACCCCACTTACGGAAGCTCCTGCTATTGAGATTTCTGCTAATAACTTACTTGCAGAACAAACAAATTGAAGTTCCAAAGAAATTGGAGTAAACAACTTACAAAGTTCATGAAAATTTTGAGGAATACAAACAGGGGAGGATTTAAGGCATATCGGTGTGTTAGGTGACACGGTTTCATAAAAAATTTGTACCGAATAATGAATATACCTATATATATAAAAAACTAAAGGCTAAAACAATTTATAGGACATTCCTTACAACTTAATGCCGCTAGCTCAATTGGCAAACGTGCCACATTCCATTCGCAACGTCACGGGTTCGATTCCCAAGGTTAGATTTTTCTTCTCTGTTTTTTATCCACGTTTTCTGTTTGTTTTATTCACATTTTAATTTTTTCTTTTCTTAAAATTATTAAATTTTTGTTTTAAGTTCAAAACAATAGGTCCCTTCATTAAAAACCTACCCACCCACTCACCCACTTAAATTCATTCAAAATCTAACAACTTGTTTTAATTTTTAGAATTAATATAAAACTCAAAATCTCCTTTATTAATTAAAGTTATAGTTAGAGCTGTCAATATGGGCTGGTCCACCCTATTCGGGCTAACCCATACAAACTTTGAAATTTTACGGATCACGTCGGGCTAGCCCATTTTTAGTGTGGGCCAGAAATAGGTCGGCCAACCGACAAGTATGTGGTCTACGGGCTGGCCGGGCCATCCCCCTTTTCTTAAAACTATACTTTTTATAATTTTTTAGATTAAATTATAATTTTATAATATTATCATAAATATGGACAGGACAATATTACATGGAGTGTTACTGCTACTGCTTATTAATAAAATCCACAAATAAAATTATCTTTATAATATTTATTAAGTTTGATTTCATGTAAAAGAATAAATAGCTAAATAAAAATATCAACCTAATTGTTTTCAAGTGATTATAATAAAACACAAAAACTATGACAATATTTCATTGGCTACGACCTATGTAGTGATTCCCTAGAAATTTTAAGGAGTTTTTATTTTATGTAGTACATATTTTATAAACATAATTTGTATTTAAATTGTAATATTTTAAAATTTGAACAGATTTTGAGTTTACACTCTTGTTATTTTTAATTTTTAATTAATTTTTATTTGGCCCACGGGCTGGCCCTATCCATATTTCTCAAGCCCCACAAATCGACAGACTTATTCAGGCCAGGCTAAAAAGCTCTCTTTTTAAATGAGCTTTAAAATTTGTAGCCCAACCCTATCAAATCATGGGTTAGGCCAGGCCGGCCCAACGGGCCTAGCCCATAATGACGGCTCTGGTTATAGTTAAATAAAAATAGTGTTGACTCCTTGAATCCTTGTATTAGTATATTTAGGTTAGTATTTTTTTGCTATTCTATTTTTTTTATTATGTGCTTGGAGTTTTCTTTTTATTTGTTCATAATAATAATTTTATTTTTTACTATCTACTTGTTACAATGAAATAATTTAGAATTCATTAAATTGATTAAAATTGTCCGCAATCCTCTATTATTTGATCCTCAATCACTAATTGTGTAGATCAAATCATATTGGTTTAAATTTTTAATGGAGAGGTATTATTCTAAACAAATTTATAAATGTTCAAAGCAAATTTTAACGACTCAAGCTTCAACTGACTTGAATTGAGTTTTATTATTATGATTTGAAGGAGGTAAAAAATATATATATATAAAATTTTGGTTAACCAATTTTTTTAATTTAAAAACCGAAAACCGAACCGAAAAATTGAAATATTGAAAATCAAAATCGAAACCGACCAAAATAACTGAAAAACCAAAACTGAAATTTTACAAAAATTGGTTCGATCGTTTTTTCGATTTTTACCATACTATGCCCAGCCCTATGAATAATCCAACCTTCCCTCAAAGCAAACACATTAGAAAAAGATTTGACCAACGATGGGAAAGTAAATTCATAAGGTATCACATTCACACTTCTTCTCATTTGTTTCAAGACTACAAAACAATCAATAAGAGATGGTTTTTTTCTATACCCTTTAATCAATGTATTCCATACATAAACATTAGGCTGAATCACATGCTCAAACATACTTGTAGCATAAGCTACATCATACAAAAACATATTAAAGAGGGATATAAACTGGTTAATGATAAAATGGTTTTTCTCATAAAGCTTTTGTATTATGTGGGTATGAACTTGTTCAATGTGTTTTATGCATCTGCTCTCTCTCAACAGCTTTAGAACCGTAATGGATAATGGTTCAGTTCTTATGCATTTTCTAATCAAAGACATAACCACAAAATCAAAGTAGATGGTGATGACAACTCCGCATTGCTTCTTTATGCAATAATTAGTAATATTGTTGACAATTATATGTATTTTGTAGGTATGTTTAGCTTGAAAGAGTGGGCTTTATTACCATCCACTATGTGTTTGATAAAATGCCACAAAGAAATAAAGAAAAAGATAACCTCACTTACAGAATCAAAATGTACAAAAAAAAGGCCACCAATATTGTACAGTTGTTAATAGACTTTATCCCACATCGTATACAAGTTGTAAAGTGAAAAATTTCGGCCGATATTTAAAGTTGGCTCCAGTTGATCAGTCAAATCACGCAGCCACAAAGTGAGCATATTGTGAACAGTTCTTTCGCCTTTTGCTAAAGAATACCGTGTGTGCATTGCAAATTATGGCATACGCCAATTTTTAGAGGGTTTTTCTTTTTTTGAGAAATACCCAACAATTCTTAGTTGAAATGTTTTCTTTGTTTTAAAGGGCCTTGATGTAAAATCATATGTAAAGAGAAATAACTTACAAATTTGCATATTAAAAGAAGAACAATAATCAAAATTTATGTATTCAATGATTGACTGATAAACTAGAAGTTGATTTCGGTACACATACAAAAGAGAATGCACATTTATTTGATCTTGTGCATTGAAAGGCGGGGCCTACTTTTTTTCAAATGATTGAGACTTTCTTTCTGAGATAGATAAGAATAGAAAGGGGTCCTTCTCTCGTTCAACCGCCAATGCTAAAAACAAATACAAAGAGCGCGTAGACCCGAGGGGAGGTTGAGTCAGCATCTAGTATTTCCGAAATAGGATGAAAGGATGTTGTTGAATCTTCTTGTTGAAGGGCATTTTAGCAATTAGACGGAATGAGTCTTAGTTTTGATTGTGGATATAAAGTAAATGATCCTTGTGGATTGATAGTGGACAAACAAAATAGAATGTGCATTCATTTCCCTATCTGATCCATGTGAATTGAAAGGTAGACGAGATTGGACTATGGCCCTCATAATATATAAAGACCTTATACTTTCTTCAGAATCACAATGAAGAGACCTTTTCTTTAACTAATTGAACCGTCATTCACAAAGAATCAAGTCTCAAACAAAAAGGTCTATACGTATTCCCATCAAACATGATTAAACAAGTCAATAAGATACAACCCATTTAAAAAAAATGCAAGATTTCTTAAATTCATGGATTTTGCATATGTAGCTACATTCCTGCTAGTATAGGTTCAGATTTTTTTTCTCGACCATAGGAGGAGAACGTAAATTATGCAACAAAGGTTTATCTTAATAGGAGTTGAAGAAGAAGGAAGCTGACGATTGGAATATGTCCAACACAGCTGACTGACGTGTCTACAGCAAGTGTTGATGAAGAATGAAGCTGACGATTGGAACATGTCCAACGAAGCTGACTGACGAGTTTACAACACTGCTCTAGAATTAGAGTCGCACTTGGATTAGATTACTTATATTAATTATGATTATATTACGACTAGGATTAGATTATGATTATAATTATAGTACAACTAGGATTAGATTATTTATATTTGCATTATTATTACTATTATATAGTAGTAATAGGTATTGTAATAGGAGTGTAGAAATCTCACATCTAGGATTAGAGAAATAAAGGATTGTATTGATAAAAATAATGTTGAGTTACAACCTCCTTATATAAGAGAGAATTGTAGAGTCCTAAGTTAACTATACTTGTACTACTATATAATAATAATGATGCAATATAAATAATCTAATCCTAGTTGTACTATAATTCTAATCATAATCTAATCCTAGTCGTAATATAATCATAATTAATATAAGTAATCTAATCCTAGTGCGACTCTAATTCTAGAGCAGTGTTGTAAACTCGTCAGTCAGCTTCGTTGGACATATTCCTTTGACATCTTCCAATCGTCAGCTTCCTTCTTCATCAACACTTGCTGTAGACACGTCAGTCAGCTTTGTTGGACATGTTCCTTTGACATGTTCCAATCGGCAGTTTCCTTCTTCTTCAACATTTCTCCTCAAACTAGTGTGTAGAGGAACGGTTACTCCTAGATTGATTTGAATACCCAGCAAAAAAAAACCTTGAATACCCAGCAAAAACCTATTTTTGTCAATGCTTTGGTATGAATGTGATGTCTGTTTCTCTGGAGTTGATGTTGTTGTTTCTTCTTTCCCTGCCTTTATGGGCAGAGAATACCATGTTATGGTTTTGTTGTGACACATTTTCTTCATCTTCCCTTATATCAAAACTCGTGAGAGTATAAACAAATTGATTAAGGGTGGAATATTGTGTCTTATCTAATATGACAAAGGTCTTGTATTTGAGACCTAAATCTCTAGCAAAATTAATTATTTTTGTTGCTCGAATATAAGTTTTTTCCAAGCATTCCCACATCTCCTTGGCAGTTGAGCAACCCACAATTAAGTGCATGCTTTCTTCGGTCAAGGTGCTTGAGATCCATCTCCTTAGCAACACATCTTTCTCCTTCCAATCATCAATGGTGCCACTATCTTTTGCATCCTTCTCAACCGCTACAAATTTCCCAGTGGAATAACTACTTTTACTTGGTTCATTCTCTATGATATGAATCAATTGGGATATGTGTGTCCTCTTTATGAGGTAGTTTGTTGGCTTAAGTTTAATAGAGCAGGCGACAATGAGTTGGTGAAGTAAGGAGGTCGACATATTTTTGGTAGAAGCGGTCATTGCAACGTGTGTTTTTTTTTCCGTTTTTTTTAAAATCAATACTCAGAGAGCGGAAGAGCTTTTATTCTTTGATACCATGTAGAAATCTCACGTCTAGGATTAGAGAAATCAAGGATTGTATTGATAAAAATAATGTTGAGTTACAACCTCCTTATATATGAGAGAATTGTAGAGTCCTACGTTAACTATACTTAGAGTCCTACTATAATACCTATTACTACTATATAGTAATAATAATGCAAATATAAATAATCTAATCCTAGTTGTACTATAATTCTAATCATAATCTAATCCTAGTCGTAATATAATCATAATTAATATAAGTAATTTAATCCTAGTGCGACTCTAATTCTAGAGCAGTGTTGTAAACTCGTCAGTCAGCTTCGTTGGACATATTCCTTTGACATCTTCCAATCGTCAGCTTCCTTCTTCATCAACACTTGCTGTAGACACGTCAGTCAACTGTGTTGGACATGTTTCTTTGACATGTTCCAATCGTCAGCTTCCTTCTTCTTCAACGGGAAGTACCTTTCCTTCAACAGGAAGTACCTTTCCTTCTGCAGAGTAATCAGTTGATTGCCAACTTTTCAAAATGCATATACTAATAAATGTCATTCAAACCTTTTCATTTTTCACCTAATTAAGGAAAATATTCCATTATTTGTCTTATGTAGAAAGTTTAATTGTTAGCAAAGACATCTTCTTTTTACAAGTTGGAGCAAAAAGCAAGAGATGTGTTGAGGCAGAGAGTTTTCTCAACAGCAAAACCATTATTGAGCAAATGACATGCAACCAACGTCTACGCCTAAGTCTTTGTGGATGCAATATAATATCGCTTGTTCAACAATGGTTGTACTGCTAATGGAATTGTAATTTAAATTAAGGGTGACTTCCTTCTTACGAAATACATCCACAAAGTAATAAGATTGATTTTTCACTGAAGGGAAAAACCCGTAAAAACGAAAAAAGAGACATGAAGACAAATAATAATAGTATAAAAGTTTTGTGGATTGTTCCATACCCAACTGTTGAAACCAAGTATCTTCCTAAGACCCTTCTCACTCATTTTTTGACGCAACAATGCAACATCTAACCACCTATTTTCCGCAACATAAATGTCTGACAAAAGCACATAACTACAAGTATTTTGAGGCTTAAGTTCAAAAAGACTATTCGATATCTCCTCCCCAACCTCAATGTCACAGTGTAGCTTACAATCCCCAAGAAGTGCACCCGAGGCACCGACATGAGGTTCAACATGCATCGACTTTATAAGTTCATATGCGTGTTGAAGCTTTCCTGATCTTCCAAGAAGGTCTACTACGCATGCATAATGATTCGGAGATAACTTGACAGAGTATTTGGTTGTCATTAGATTGAAGATCCGAAAACCCTCCTTAACAAGTTATGCACGACTATAAGATGTGAGAATTATCTTTAGAGAAACATCATCATGCACAAGACCCTCGTTCAACATCCTATCAAAGAAATCTACAGCCTGAGAACCGTAATCATGAATAGACAACCCTTGTATCATACCTAATTTGCCAGGTCCAAACGACCTAACTGGGAAAATACACACATCAAACTTACCATTATACACTCATCCGGCCTAACATTTATTGATAACATTTCATGGAAAATTTTGACAGCTTTATTTGGTTGTTTGTTCTGAGCATTGCCAGACATCAAAGCAGACCACAAAATTATGTCTCTATCAGAAGACTTATCAAACAGAAACCTCGCTGATGCCATGTCACCAGCCTTAGCATAACCATCAATCATAGTAGTAAAAGATACCACATCCTTATAAGGCATACTATCAAACAATTTCTTCGCACAGGACAAATCACCAAACTTCACGAATGCCCTAATCATTGCATTCCCCGAAGCTACATTTCTCTGTGGCATTTCATTGAATAACTTTCTTGCTTCTAATAAATCACCAGCATATACATATCCAACGATCATCGCAGTCCATATAACCTCATTCTTTAGAGGAATTTCATCAAAGATTCTTCGTGCATACTCAATCTCTTTGCACTTCCCATAAAGATCAATCAAACTAGATCCTACAAACACATCACTATCAATCCCATATCTCACTAACAACCCATGAATAATCTTACCTTCCCTCAAAGCAAACACATTAGAACAAGATTTGACCAACGACGGAAAAGTAAATTTATCAGGTTTCACATTCACACTTCTTCTCATTTGTCTCAAGACTACGAAACAATCAACAAGAGATGATTTTTTGCTATACCCTTTAATCAATGTATTCCATACATAAACATTAGGCTGAATAACATGCTCAAACACACTTGTAGAATAAGATATATCATACGAAAACACATTACAGAGGGATATAAACTGGTTAATGATAAAATGGTCTTGCTCATAACCCTTTTGTATTATGTGGGTATGAATTTGTTCAAGGTGTTTTATGCATCTGCTTTCTCTCAACAGAGTTAGAACCGTAAAGGATGATGGTTCAGTTCTTATGCATTTTCTAATCAAAGACATAACCACAAAAGCAAA
>JAJOOO010010913.1:0-51342 GCA_029582685.1 Solanum piurae
GTTAGATCCATTTCCCACTCAATTTGACCCCCTGAATAGGAATATGAAGTCGAATTTCCGAAATCATGCACGGATTTTGAGATATATGGAAATTACAATTATAGGTGTTTCCGAAGCACATTTTCGGGCATTTTTGGGGTCGTTTCAGAAAGGTGTTATGAGGTTTGGTAAGAAGGGGAAACTTAGTCCCCGGTATATTGGACCTTACCGCATAGCCAAGAGAATTGGCAATGTTGCTTATTAGTTGGAGCTACCAAATAAATTAGCAGCGGTTCATCCGGTATTTCACATCTCCATGTTGAAGAAGTGCATAGGCGATCCTTCATTGATCCTACCAACTTAAAGTGTTAGGATCAAGGATAGCTTATCTTATGAGGAGATTCCTATTCAGATTTTAGATCGTCAAGTTCTTAAGTTGAGAACAAAAGATGTAGCATCAGTCAAGGTCCTTTGGAGGAACCAATTTGTTGAGGAAGCTACTTGGGAAGCCGAAGAGGACATGAAGAAGAGATATCCATATCTCTTTGAATCCGGAGGAAATGCAGATCAAGGTACTAATTTTCTTCTTAGTGCTCTTTAATTTATAGTGAGCATGTTGTTGTTGTTGTTGTTGGCCTTGTTGCTTGTTGGGTGTTTGAGTTTGATATTACACCCTTTGCCTAGTAAGAGTAATCTCATTCGAGGATGAATGTTCCCAAGGGGGAGATATTGTGACATCTTGCAAGTTGAAATAACTATGAAGAAGCTGGAAATTTGAAATAGTCATTTCTGGAAAGAATTCAAAATTTGGAAAATTTGGTTATGGGAAAAGTGAGTTTTTGGTCAAATTTGAACAGTCATAACTCCTAGCTCAGGATGACTTAGGTGTATTTCCAGTTATGTTTGCAAATCTCATGGAATGGTCTTTCCAACGCCGCCGAGTTTGCTCGATTCTGAGTTTGTATGACTGAGTTATGCCCTTTGGAAGTTGGGCTGTTGGCATATGAAAGTTCACCCGAAATTGTAAGGGTATTTTAGTCTTTTCCCAAACTATTTCTTCTGGTTATATTAAGGGTTTAGACTGATTTTAAATCAGTTTTTCCCTTTTTAAAAGAGTGAGTTAGGGTTCTTGATAGAAGAGGAGAGAAGAGGAGAAAAGAGAAGAAGAAGCAAAGTCCATCAAGATCGTTGTGGATATCGTCGGGGGTGATCCCTATTCAGGTATGTCCGATCATAGTGTTGGGTTGGTTCATTCCCCCACACGCCAAACTCGTTTTAATTCTGAGAAAAGATTGGTTGTGGTTGTTGAAGTTCTTGGTTGTGTTGTTGATGTTCCTTGTTGTCTTGGTGCATGTTTCCGATTTTGATTTCAAGTTGAATCTATTGTATGTTGAGGGGTTTTAGGATTCTAAGTGTTTGGGGCTGGAGCCTTTGAATTTAAGGTGGTTTAGAGTTGGAAAAAGGAAGGAGGAAAGTCGTTTCTTTTTGGGAAACAGGGGTCGGGCGTCGCACCTGCCAGCGCGCCCCAAAAGGGACTCTGAAGTCCTCCCCTTGGGGCGGCGCGCCAGGCAAAGCTCCCAGCAGGCCCCTCTGAAGTCTTAAGGCTGGCGCCCCGCGCCTCTCAGAGCGCCAAGGACGCCAATCTTTCCCATTCATTCCCCACATTTTCATGCATGTTCCTTAGTAATGCACCTATGTTTTATAGTTGTTTTCAACACTCTAAGGTACATCTAAACATCAAGAACTCATCCATAAACATGATATCATTACCCTTGAATTCGTAATCCAATTCGAGGAAAGTTCGGATCAAAGTCAAGTGAAGTTAGAGTCAAGTTAAGAAATAAGTCAAAGCAAGTCTTTAAAGTTTTCAAGAGTTTTTATTGAACGTTTTAACTTCGTTTAAGGCTCAAGTTTCAAGTTAAGTAAAGAATATCAAGTTTCAAGTTAAGTAAAGAGTATCGAGTTTCAAGTTAAGCCAAGAGTATAAAGTTGAGTTCATTTCTCAAAAGTTATTAGGGAACTAAGTATTCTCAAAGAAGTTTATAAATGTTTTACATTTAATTAAGAAAGGAATTACGTTTTCCAAGAGAGTCTTTGAGCTAAGCTTTGAGAAATTATCTCAAACTAAAGACAGATGTGTTTAAAACACATATGAGCCAAAATATTTTTGGGAGTAGTACTGAGCACCGAATTGGGGAAGCGAGTTCATATTAACTCAACTCTCCATAAGAACCATGTAGCCAACATGGGACTAGACGGGTCATTCTTTTTAGATGATCACGTAAGTTAAGCTAGTGCATCCACTAAGTAAAGTAAGGTCCTATATCATGGCAAGGTATGGGATGGTCCTTGGGTAACGTGAGGTAGTTGTATCATCAGTAGGGCTCATAGTGGTGGTTGTCGGTTAAAGAATCTCCCACTAAAGTTATATTACTTTTATATAAGTAAAGTTGAGTTTGTTATCGTTTTATCCTTAACGAACTAAGTTGTTTTTAATATTTTACAAGCTTTATGTATTGCATGTGTCTTATTGCTTTATATATTGAGTTCAGTTATTCATGAATCGAACAGAGACAAGGTAAGAGTTCCTTTGTACTCCTTTCAAGCTTAAGTTGTTGTTTAGTTTTCCAGCTCGCATACTCGTACATTCAATGTATTGATGCCAGTTGGCCTGCATCTTATGATGATGCATACGCAGGTACCCAGGATCCGCATCAGCACACCGTTGATCCAGCTGAGCACTCCAGAGTCAGTGGTGAGCCTCCTTGTTTTCTGCAGGACTCGGATATTTTGTGTTCCTAGTTTTGTTTTATTAGGATGTTGCAGGGTCTGTCCCAACATCCATCTCAGTGTTATAGAGGCTTCTTAGACAGTCATTTAGTTAGTATTGAGTCTCTCATCTATGTATATATATATATAAATATTCTATTTTGAGACTCGAGTTACCTTTTTGGCTAGATTTTATCAGTTATGTTGTTTTATGACCTTTCATTACATTGAGTTATTCTGTTGAGTTAGGTTTCCACTGAGTTAAGAGGCCAGGCCAAGGGTTCGCTTGGGGGCCATATTGGTCTTCGAGTGCCGGCCACGTCTAGGGTGTAGGCTCAGGGCGTGACAATTTCCTAATCCCATACCTATGTGCCCCCATAGGATTATTGTCTTAGATAGACATTAGCTAGTGGATCCACATAAGCTTGCGTTTATGGTCCTTACGTTGGCAAGTAGGACACCTCTTTTCGGTGTGGGGTAGACAAAAGATTCCCTGTTATAACTCATATAACCTCTATGTTGGTTAAAGACAAATCTCCCACAATAACGAACTATGTTTAATTCTAGAAGTATCTCACGTGTGCTTTAAAGATGTTAACATGCATTGACCATGTCTTATATTTTATGTTTTCTAACCCTTTTTATCTCATGATTTTACTTGGTCATTACATGTCATGTAATGTCTTTTTTACCGTGATTTGGTATCTTATATGCATTGCTATATTACATGGTACATTCCATGTACTAACACATACTCTTGCCTATATTATTGCATAAATGTAGTGTCTGACTCTCCTATTCTGCGACTATGTGGATAGTAGTCACATTAGTATATTTGATGATTTTTGAGTCCTTATGTTCCGATGAGTGAACAATTTATTTCTTATTGTCTTTACTTCTCCGTATTGTATTTGATGCATGGGCTACGTCCCAATTACTCATGATGTACTAGATGGCTTCAAACTATGTTACATTTTTCCGCTTCATTTTCTTTTATAATACTTTATGATATAAACTGTTGTTTGAACTCTTAAATTCTATTTTCTTATATGATACGTGCTAAGTGGCTTGTGTAGGGCCTCTTGGGGTCTTATATACCATGTCACATCTAGGGTGTACTTTGGGTTCTGACAGTATCATTGGGAACAATCATGCAATGGGGTCAATACTAGATTACTCAAGCTTTATACATATGAAATCAAGTCAAGACCCATCCAATTTACAAGTTATTTCGAACATTTAACAAACACTTTCAATATGAACAAAATATAGGAAACACACATGTAATTAGCTCATGGCATAGTTCAATAAACATATTATAGCATTACCCAACAAAATCATACAATATTATGCATCAAATGGCTTCAAACTCATATTCAAGACACGATTTAAGCTCAAAATGCACAATGAAACTCAAAAACCAACCGCAATATGTAGAACAACTTTGAACTAACATGAAGATGGGGTTGGATCAAGTGCAAATTCACTCCATGTACTTAGACATCACACCCTAAAGACTCATAATCACTCAAACAATGTATTGCAAAAAAGAGGAAAGAAATGGCTAAAGGATTACAAAGGGTTTTCTTTTAAATTTTGATAAAGCCCTTGGCCTATTTATATCAGGCACATTCAGCCGTCATGACTAACGTCAACTAATTTGTTCAGTGAATAGCTGATTAGAGAGGAAGCTCTCTTAACATGGTTGATGAATACTAACCCTAAACGATGATTTGGTAGAGGTTATGGAGTCCTAATAGTATACTTTGGCAGGTCATCATTTGGAGGTCAAATCGCCAAAATAGACAATACATTTTTTCACCTGTTCGAGCTCAGAGGGCAGACAAGAATGAATCCACACAACTCCTTTAGCGAATCCTTGATGTTGTTCTATCTTTGCCCAGTGTTCCTTTTTCAACCTTTGAACTTCTTTCAACCTGCATTCACAACACACGTTATTGAAAGAAATTAAAGCAAAATTAAAGACTTGGGTTTCCTCCCAAGAAGAACCTTATTTAACATCGTGGCATGACATAGTTCTTAGTTCCTCAACATTTATTTTTGTCATTTGGGATGATATCTCTAGGAAACATCGTTCCCTTGTAACTTGGGTTAAGATTAGTGGAGATCTAGCATATTTGGGTCTCCACCTGCTTGATAGACACTGAATGAGAGCTCATCGTTTGAGATAAAGTGGAGAAATCATTTTTAAACTCCTTCAACACTTTGTCACACCCTAGAACCTTTTTGAAGATCCTTGTAAGCATTTCCTCTACTTGGTTTCCTTCCGGACCAGCTGGGTATTTTGGTTATTGATGATCATGGGGAGGCACATATCCATCTTCATCGACCTCCATATCTCTAAAATTTCCACCTCACCAATCTTTCTAACCATTATATTGGTAATTGTTCCAAGCTTGGTTCCCACCCTATCATTGATAATTTTGGTGATAATCCCTCATTTGATTTCCCAACTTCTTTATTGTATAATGCCTTAAGCTTGGCATCATCCGGACACTTCCCACTATTAGTTCCAACCGCATTCACCAATTTAAGTCTATTTCCCATACATGTTTAGACAACAAATAGAGTTGGGTCATCATTATGGACATGTTTTTCTCTCATTTATTGTCCTTTTCAATTTACTCTTTGCTCAGACATAGTTGCAGAGTAGGTCTTCTCTAGTATGCCATGATCTTTTAACTATGGTCATGTCATCTAGAAACAAAGAAGCCACATCATACGGTTTTCTGATTAATGCTCCTTGGACTAATTGATCAGCCATACCTTTATTGACCGAATCAATATTGTAATAGAAGTATTGCTGCAACAAATTGTACAGAACACCATGTGTTGACATTCTAAAATTAGATTCTTGAACCTTAGCAAAGTCGCATGTAGAGGTTCACCTCCAATGCACTTGAAATTTTAGATATGGGTTCCAAGTTTACCCATCTTCGAGATCAGAAAGAATCTCTTCAAGAAAGCATCATTCAAATCCTCCCACTAAGTGACAGATTCATTTGGCAATTCCACCAACCATCTTGTACCTTCACCCGTTAAAGAGAATAGAAATAACCTCAACCTTTCAGACTCTTTGAGAGATGTTCTTTAAGGTAAATGGTCCACATACCTTCACAAAATTCCGAAGGTATTCATGGTGATTCTCATGAGCTAGAACCCCAAAATATCCCTTTGGTTTGAGCAATTGTAACATTGTTTTAGTTATATGAAACACAACCCTCCACATTGTGAGATGTATCCGGATACCTTTCGTGGTTTGAAAATAAACACATCTATATCATTCTAATCATCCATGTGGTCATTTTTATACTATAGTCACTATCATTGTGACTACGATGGTCACTCATTGTATTAAACCTATAAATCAGGCAACAACAAAACAAAAGAACACTCTACTACAACTAAATGAAATTAAGAACAAATTTATCAAATGGAATTCTCAACCACTAGTCCCTAGAAGCAGCACCGTTTATTGATGACACTAAAATATCCTCCTTAAAACCAATTAAAAGAGACAACAGTTGTAGCCAATAAATATCATGACCCAGGGGTACCCCATAGAATTAAACTGGCCTATAGAACCCCGAAGTACTCCATATAAGTCAATTAGTTCTAATAACATAAGCACTAGAACAGTAAGAAAAAAAACAAACACCTTTCAAGTCTAAAAGTTTCATAAAGGAAAGCGGAGTCTAGACACTTAGTCTCAACATAGTCATCTGTTGCAAACTTTTAATGAAATAGGTCCTAGCCCATACAACAAATCCAAAAAAGAAAATTACATGAAATGAACTACAATGTTAAAAACATACCCTACACTTGGGGAAAATGTAGGCAAAATAGGCGTTAGTACAAAGATGAACTAAGTATGATAGTCATGCATAAAAATATTAAAAACATGCTAAAATGGTGATTTCATTTGAAAGCATGAAATTTACAAAGTTAAACATGATATAAGTGTTTTGAAAATCCTAAGTCAAAACATATCCAACATAGTTCTCATTATCTTTAAATCCTTTCAACTCATGTACAAAGCTTCTTGAAGTAATCATAGTTCATAATTCATGTTCTTGTTCTTGTTCTTGTTGTGGGAACAAGCCTTAACCAACATGAGACCATGTAAGCTCTAACATGATCACCAGGTGTTATACCCCGAAAACTAGTAAGTTAGACTAGAGAGTTCTAGATCTTTTCGTAAGAGATTTAGAGTTTAGTCTGAGGGATAAAATCTTTAAATTGATTCCCATACTTAGAATGAAGGTTTTAGGGATTGAACGTCAAGGTAAAACTCCCCAAGGACCAACCAAAGAGGTCCTCGAGGAGGACCCCAAAACAGTCCACAAATATGAAATTTTGAGTGAGCTACAGATGGCATCTACGGGGCGTAGCTCCATCCACGCTCCGTAGCTTTGTTCATGGGTCAAGGCCTGAGTTGGCCTGCAACTTTTAGCCACATTCCATAACTTATGATTGTGCAGCACGATCCATTGACCCACCCATGATCCGTGGGTGGGGGTTTCGTAAGTGAGGAAAGATTTTAAGATTTAGTTTTTTTGTTAAGGACTTACGGGTTAATTAGCAATTAGCTAGGGTTAAGGGTGGTCAGTTAGTTAGTTATTAACCCACATATATAAGCCTAATACACCCCTAAACTAAGTTGATTAGTTCATTCTTTAAAGAACCCAAATTCTCTCCAAATAATTCTCTCTCTAGAAGTGAAGAAGAAGAAGAAGAAGAAGAGAAGGAAGAGGGGTAGATTTCCTCCATTGTTTCAAACTTGTGTTAGGGCGTTAGGGCGTTGAATTATGTTATGCTAGCTTATATATCTATGGGTTCTTCCACCCATAGACTCCCCTACATTTCAACCAAATGTGAGGTCAAAAACTCAATTCTATCTAGCATTTTTTCCTACATTGTGGGTAGTGTTTAGATACGATTCCAATCTACTGGATGATACCTAATTATGATTGTATTATCATTGAATTAAGATGTTATGATGAATTTATGCGATTTCTATGATTAACCCTAGTCTAATTGATGAATTTGATATTTTGTGGGTTTATACCAAGAGAGGTGGAATTAAGGAATTCTAGTTGATTTTTTAAAATCAATGTCATGGGTAGTAATTGTTCAAGGATATGAACACATATATTTTAATTGAACTAGATTATAGTTCATATGATGGATCATGACTTGTAAAGTTGAAATTGAAGCTTTATGATCAATTGTGACTAGAATCACCAACTAATGAAGAATGTGAATAAAATACCTTAAAATCTAGGTATAATGATGAGATTAAGATGGAAAGCTTGAGAGTAAGGCTTGTGATCATAATGGTTAGGGCTTTGAGAGAAAAGCTAATATAATGCGATCTTGTTTTTGTATTGTTGAAAGTATTTTCTCACTTACACACTTAGGCATAAATATGCTAGGAGATGCAAGGTCCCCTCACATAGAATGATTACATGTGTTTACATCCCTACTTTATTCAAATAGGGCGAAACGTCGCGGTGAATCAAAAAATAATCAATTAAATAAATTTTAATGGAATTTTAAGAATAAACGAATTTTAAAAGAGTCGCTACCTAATTTTAGGAAAACAAGGAAACCAATTAAAAATGTCTATGAAACCATTAGATTCTAGGTAAGGGGTTAAAGTTATTCTGAAGGGAAGGTGTTAAGCATCCTTCGAAATCCACAAATATGGTTCCCGACTGAATTCATTTTTTCAAATTGAAGAGGATATAAAATAATATACAAGTATAATAAACATGCAATATAGACAAGTAATAAAACAAAACAAAAATATAAAAAATGACCTAAGATTTGTCTAACATCGATAATATACACAATTAAACATATTTGAACTCCATTGGAATAACTTCAATTGAAAGCGACTCCAGGGTACTTGTAAACATAATTAGTAAAAGTGTTAGTAATAAATAAATAAGAATAAAAATGAATAACTCAAATAATGACTCTAAAATAAAAATCTGTCTTATGAACATGGGAGGCCTTGGAAATCGACAGTATTTTCTACACCGGCCACTCTTAACATACAATATATATAAACTTAAACTAAATTTCTGTATTTTACAATGGGAAGGCCTCGAAAACTGAAGAAGAGATTTTTTCGTTGGCCAATTAAACTTATAACCACAAAATTAATATAAAACTAACAAAAGATAATATTGAAGTAATTAGTAATAACTTGCAAAACAGTGACCAAATAATAAAATTTTAACAAAACCATAATAAAAATCAAGTAATATCAACTTAACAAAATAATCACAATAACCAAATAAATGATCCCGTAGCAACTATATTCACATGTGAAAAATACCTAATACAATCTTGTAAAATTAAAACAACTTAAATTATATCACATGAAATTTTTAAATAAATATAAACAGAGAAAGCAACTAAAATATACAGCTAAACCGAAGTAACCAAAATTCACTACCCATTAATGAAACCTGATGAATTGTACACAATATATTTAGCATAAAAAAATAAAATAAAAATCACTTGCCTAACAATAGAAAGCTAAAAATAATAAATAATAACCACAAATATCAAACAATATTATATACTAACTATTTTACCAAAATAAATAAATTGTATATTAACTATTTAACAGTCAAAATGTTAATAATATGACAAATAAAATATACTAAAAGTCAATATTAAAGTTAAAACATAATAAATGCACCCAACCAGATTTAAAACACTATGGATATAGATTAAAAATAATAAATATTAAAGAAAAAATGCTTTGATGGAGTTCAAAGACTTCCACCGACATTAACAAAGAGAACAGGGGAAGGAACATACAAATGGAAATAATGATGACCGGAGTTTGAACCCCTCCGGCCAGCTCTAAATTGCAGAACGAATAACAAAGTAAAGTAGAAACAGCAAGAAATAGAACAAAAAGGATTACCTATTTGCGAAGATGGCTTTGCTCCGACAAGGAGTTGGTCGGAAAAGGCGGAAGGGAGAGAGGTATGTTGGCTTTTCACAAGAAACTTCTGAGCTCGCGTGATGTTTCTCTTGCTCGCTGGAACTGAGCTTGATGGAGGTTGTTTGGGCTCTGACCTCACTGATTACCTGTAAAAATAAACAAAACATCGAAGAAAGGGAAATGAGAATGGAACTGGAAATGGTCTGCTGATATTTTTCTGGTGGGTCTGTGGATTTCTTTGGTGGTCGGAAAAGATGAGGGAGGCGGTTTAGTGGTGGAAGCTCATGGTTGTTGATGGAGAACGGGTTATTTTAGAGAAGAAAGATAAGGGGATGGGTAGTGGCGGCTGCTGGAGTTGTTTGTTGTTGTTATCGCCGGTTTCAGGTGTGTTCGGTGGTTATGGTTTAAAGAAAGGGTCTGGTTCGTGGTGTTCCGGCGAAACCTCGCCAGAAAAATAGAGAAGAGGGAGATGGGTGTGTTTGGTTTGTTGTTGTGTTGTTGTTTGGTACATGTTTGTTGTTGTTGTTAATAATTCGGTTTTGTGGTGTTTCCAGTGAGGTTTCACCGAGAAAAAGAAGAAAATGAATGGGGGTTCTGAGGTTGACGGAGCTTCGTTGGATTCCGGGGTGGTGGCTGCCAGAAAATTAATGAATAGTGAACCCTTTTGTGAAAAGAAATCTGAAAATTTACAACCTCCTCTAAAAAATAATTCACCACCCTTGACTTTGAGACTAAGCTACGGTTTAAATAGGTAATTGAAAACAACTCATACTACAATATCATTATTTTAAAAATGTGGGTTGAAATCACCAGTTAATACAATATCTGTCTATGATATCGTATCTATATTTAAAACAATCTCTAGACTGTGAAAAATATAGAAATTAATTTTAACAAATGTAACGAATAAAATGATTATTAATTTTTTTTTAATGAACATAACCAATGACAGGTAAAAAGTGCATTTTAACAGAAATAGTGATTTAATCACAATGAACAAAATATTTGAACGTATTCAACTGGTTGTGGCAAAAAATAATGTAATTAAAATTCACTGATAAAAAGAAAAACTTGAAATTTTGACAAATAAGGATAAATATCGATAAACTTATTTAAAATTATAAAAAAAATGTATTTTGAACTATTGAATAAATAGAACGTAAAAGTTACGAATTTTGAATGGATCCTCTTGGTTGTTCTCAAAAAAACAAAGATGAAACTCATTAGTAGAGACAAAATTACAGGGAAAAAGGTAGCATCTCTTACGATACGACAAATGAAGATGATCCATTGGTAGGATAAAAATGCATGTCAATCGGTAGGACAAATAAAGATGATCCATCGATAGGATTTTGAATGTACGTCCATTGCAAGGACGAATGAAAAAGGATGATCAATCGGTAGGATTTTGAATGTATGTCCATCGGTAGGATGAATAAAAATTCTTTCAACGCAAATTTCCTCCGACTTGAACGTAGAATAGATAGAGTGCAGATCCTACACATCCGAATAGATGCGACCTAAATGCAAATATATTTCAACGCAGGTTTCCACCGACTTGAACATTGAATAGATAGGGTGCACTTCCTTCACCTCTGAATAGATGTGACTTAAATGCAAATATCTTTCAACGCAAATTTCCACCGACTTGAACGTTGAATAGATAGGGTGCACATCCTTACCTCTTAATAGATGCGACTTAAATGCAAATATCTTTGAACGCAAGTTTCCACCAACTTGAACGTTGAATAGATAGGGTACACATCCTTCACCTCCGAATAGATACGAGTTAAATACGAATATCATTCAACGCAAGTTTCCACCAACTTTAACGTTGAATAGATAGGGTGCACATCCTTCACCTCCGAATAGATGCGACTTAAATCCAAATATTCAACGCAAGTCTCCTCTGACTTGAATGCAGAATAGATAGGGTGCACATCCTTCACCTCCTAATAGATGCGACTTAAATGCAAATATCCTTCAACGCAAGTCTCATCCGTCTTGAACGCGGAATAGATAAGGTGCACATCCTTCACCTCTAAATAGATGCAACTTTAATGCTAATACCATTCAACTCAAGTCTCCTTCGACTTGAACAAGGAATAGATCGGGTGCACATCCTTCACCTCCAAATAGATGCGACTTAAATGTAAATACCTTTCAACGAAAGTCTCCTCCAACTTGAACTTGGAATAGATAGGGTGCACTCCTTCACCACCGAATAGATCCTACTTAAATGCAAATATCACTCAACGCAAGTTTCCTCCAACTTGAACTTGGAATACATAGGGTGCACTTCCTTCACCCCCGAATAGATGTGACTTAAATGCAAATATCTTTCAACGCAAGTTTCCTCTGACTTGAACGTGGAATAGGTAGGGTGCACATCCTTCACCTCCGAATAGATGCGACTTAAATACAAATATCTTTCAACGCAAATCTCCTCTGACTTGAACATGGAATAGATAGGGTGCACATCATTCACCTCCGAATAGATGCTACTCAAATACAAATACCTTTCAATGTAAGTCTCCTCCGACTTGAACGTGGAATATATAGGGTGCACATCCTTCACCTCCGAATAGATGCACTTAAATGCAAATATCTTTCAATCCAGGTTTCCTCCAACTTGAACGTGAAATAGATAGGGTGCACATAACTCAGCTCTTAATAGATGCGACTTAAATGCAATGGCCCTTTCGGCGAATGAAAAAGCCATGGCCCTCTTGGCAAATAAAAAAAAGTAATGGCCCTCTCGGGAAATGAAAAATGCAATTGCCTTTTCGGCATAAGAAAAATGCAATGGCCCTTTCGGCAAATGAAAAATACAATGGCCCTCTCGGCAAATGAAAAATGCAATGGACCTCTAAGCAAATGAAAAATGCAAATGATGAATGACTCGATGGTTGTCCACTGTAACGAGGTGGATGGCTCGATGATTGTCCACTGTAACGAGATGGATGGCTCGATGATTGTCCAATTGTAACGAGGTGGATGGCTCGATCATTTCCCACTGTAACGAGGTGGATGACTCGATGATTGGTCAACTGTCACAAGGTGGATGGCTCGATGATTACCCACTGTAACGAGGTGGATGACTCGATGAATGTCCACTGTAATGAGGTGGATGGCTCAATGATTTGTCTTGCAAGAGTCATCGCATTAATTCTTTCACTTGTTCCTGTACTTGAAAAGGAACAATTAGTAGACACAATGTCGCCTTAGCTAGCGAATTAGTCAAGAAACCTTGAGAAAAGATTCTTTAAAAGACAATGTGTACAAAATGCCTAATTAGTTTGACACATGTGAGCAATCAACATTTTACTCTTGACCATTTTGTATTTATTGTGACTCATGTATTATTGGGGATTTGTACTAGGAGCTGCTGGCTCGCCATGACAATGCTTGAGATTTTCAAGTTGACTTTGAACTTCAAGCGATGATGACTATCAAGCTTCTAACAGTACTTGTTAGAATTTTTGAGGTCTTCCTCAAAAATTCTATCCCGGTTAGAACTTTTGGCAAATCTCAAAATGATTTCCAATATTGATTTGCTGGAGATAACACGTTTCTTGTGAATGTTTGAGATATTCTCAAAAATTCTGTCCCAATTTTTATTACAAGGTGAAAAGAAAATCACACTGGGTATATGACCGAGCTCTCGTGGCCCCTACCATCTCATTGTCAATATCAACCTGCAACCAAGCATACACCCCAAGGTTTACTTGTCAAGCCTTGCTTAACACTCATGTCTCATAGAAGGATATCCTTGACAATCAATCCATGTTCAAGTATTTCTATGACTTTATACTTTCAAGCAATCATAAGGTAGGTTAGGTGAGTGTACGCCTTTCACCACAATTCTACCTACTAGACTTTCATTCTCATTTAGACTTTACTCTCAAAGCCTTAACATATCAAGTTCATCACATTGGCTTTACTCTCAAAACCCTAGTGATCAACATTCATGACTACAAGCCCTATACTCAAAGCTTTACTTCTTATTAGCTTTATTATACCTAGATTTCAAGTATTGTAATCACATCCCTCATTACTAGGTGATTCTAATCTCAATTGATCACAAAGATTCAATCCCAACATTACAAGTCAAGATCAATCATATTCAATAAGGTCTAGTTCAATTCATGATTATATGCTCCTAAGTTTTAACAAATACTACACATGAAATTGATTTAGGAAGATCACCTATGTACCTTCAATTTCACATGTCATGGCATAAACCCACAAATATCACATTCATCAATTTAGACTAGGGTATAAATTAGAAATCACATAAATTCATTATATATTCATAATTTAATGTTAATACAATAATAATTAAGTATTATCAACTAGATTGGAATCATACCTAAACCCTACCCACAATGAAAAAGAACCCTAGCTAGAATTGGGTTTTTTACTTCACAATTGGGGGAAAACCTCGGAGGGTCTATGGGTGGAATAACCCATAGATTATTTGGCTAACATACCTTAATTGAAAGCCCTAATCAAGCTTGAAACAATGGATGAAATTGACGTAGGTTTCGTCCCTCCTATCTTCTCTTCTTCTTCTTCTTCTTCTTCTTCTTCTTCTTCTTCTTCTTCTTCTACTACACTTCTAGAGAGAATATTTGGAGAGGATTTGGGGTTCTTAGATGAATGAGTTAAATTATTTAGTTTAGTGGTCTATTAGCTATACATAGGTGGTTTAATAACTAACTAACCGACCTCCCTTAACCGCTAATTAATTAATGACTTAACCCCTAATCCCCTATCTAAAATAAAAAAATAAAAAAAACTCCTTGGACCTACGCCCCTCCACCGACGGACCGTGTGTGGACCTACTGAGTGTGCTAAAACTCTGTAGGTGAGGCCTGCAGCTCAAAACATGAAGGCATTAACAGTTCTTGACCCACCACCTCAACCTATGGGGCGTGGGTCCACCTATGGCCAGTAGGTGCCAATCGTAGGTGGGCTGTTTTTACACAGCTTTTTGGGCTGTTTTGAGGTCCTCCTCAAGGACCCCATTGGTGGTCCTTGGGGGGTCGTACCTTTACTCCGCAACCCTTAAACCTACATTATAAGTACATGAATCATTTTTACGACTTAAACCCTCTCATCAAGCTCTAAAACTCTTACGAAACGCTGTAGAACTCCCTAGTTTTTAGGGTATTAAAATATCTCCCCCTTGGGATCATTCATCCTCGAATGACGATTCTAAACACTTCTTAGAGTCACAACTCTAGACTAGCAGTCCATCATGCATGCAACATATGTAAATGCACACAACCAAGCAAGAAAATTTAAATTCCAAACTAAACATAGTCAATGCAACACAAGAACAACATCTACCAAACCCAAAATGCATAAAATTCTTTATTTACTCATTCTCATGGAGGAACTAACATATCCTAACTAAATCATGCTCAATACACACTCATGGAGCCTAAATGCAATTTACTCTCAAAAAGCATTCATTCAAGGAGGAATCTTTCAATTGCAAACTAAGGCATGCTCATTAATTCATCTCATGAGGTCTATATGAAACTATACTCAAATGCACTACATCATGAGGCAAAACAATGCATATAAGTGATTTCTAACATGACCTAGGAATTTTCATGAACATGCATGTTAGGAAATCATGGCAACATATAAACACACAATAACCTTGCTAAATAGGCACAGTATCTCCCCTTGGGAGTAAGACTATACCAAATTTTCTAAACATCCTCTATCCCATGAAAGCAACAATGAGGCTCATTTATACTAGAGACAACATCAAGGTGCAACATAACAAGTCACAAAAGACAAGAAATTTGGAAAGTTACTAAAGCATAAAACACATACCGAAAAGGACATGAGGAGATTACTCTTGATCTTCTCTAGATTGGAGAGCATAAAACCTATTCTTCTTTGGAGCACTATCATCCGGACCACTAGAGGCAACCTTCTTATCCTCCCTTCCCTTAGCCTTAAGAATCGGGCAATCTCTTATTTTGTGCCCTTCCTTCCCACATCCATAGTAACCGTCCATGTCGGCTAGGCACTTACCATAATGACTTCTCCCACACTTGGAGCAAGTAGACTTGGGAAATGGAGACCCACTAACCTTCTCTCGGTCAAACCTAGGGGTGTTGGAAGAATCATGACCGGAATAACTTTGTTTAGTCCTACGCCTATCTTTTCCATCGGATATAGTATTAGAAAATTTCCCATCATCGGTCCTAGAGCTTTTCACCTCCCTATTCATTTTCTTGAGCTTTTGTTCCTCTATTTGTTCGGCATGAACCATAAGACTTGAAATATTCATACTAGGGATAAGCATTGCCACATGATACTCATTTTCTACCAAGTCGGATACCCTCATCACAAACTTATTCATTCTAGTCCTTGAGTCCGCCACTAGAGTTGGAGCATCCTTGGATAGCTGGGTGAATTTAAGAGCATATTCCTTAACAATCATACCTCCTTGACGAAGTTTAATGAATTCTTGCATCTTTCGTTCCCTCAACTATAGGGGAAAGAACCTATCAAGGAATGCTTCCTTGAACCCTTCCCACTCTATTGGGCTCACTTCTACCGGATTATTGTCTTTCCATTGTTCATACCAAATTTGTGTTATATCCCTCAATTTATAAGCGGCTAGTTCCACTCTCTCTAACGAAGTCAATCCAATGATGGCAAGAACCTTATACACCTCATCTATAAAATCTTGAGGATCTTCCTCCACTTTGGATCCATAAAATTCTGAAGGGCTCATCCTCAAGAACTGTCTCACCCTCAAAGAAGCGAAATTCACATTATTTTCCAGAGCAACTACTTCCCTATTGACTTGGGGCGTAATGGCTAGAGTCAATATTTGGAGAGTCGACCTTATCTCCACATTTGTCGTAGCCCCCACATCAATAGGAACTTGAGAAGGAGCTTGTGGGGGAACTTGGAGAGGAACCTCTTTCTCCTCATCACCCTCCTCATTTATCCTAGCATTAGCCCTAGTATTAGCCATACCCTGAAAAACCATAGGGTATGGATTAGAAAAATAGTGTATTAAAGACAAACTCTATGGCATGACTTAGAGAATAAAGAACTGAGATTTCCTAAGCATCCAATAGACTCCTATTCATAAATGTTGCACACTTCACATTTATGAACAAGACTCTACTAGAAGTGGTTTGAGACAATCCTAGAACCATTTTAAACCTTGTGCTCTGATTACCAAATTTGTCACGACCCAGGGGTACCCCCTAGACGTAACATGGTGTACTTGACCCCGAAGGGGTCTTATACAAGCCCTTAGCATAACGTAACATAAGATAATAGAAAAGTGTGGGAAATTTTAAACTTCTTCAAAACCATACAATCGAAAACATTTTCATAAAGCATACGGAAGTCTTTACTATATCTTTGTCTCAAACTATCTATTAAACTCTTGAATAGAACTCTTGGGACACAATCCATACAAAGTCTAAAAACCTAAATAAATGACATAAAGGACATAATGGGTTTGTCCTCGCAGCTATGAGGACTCAGCAAATCTTCAACTCTTCTTGCTCCTTAGACACCTAGCCTCCAAAGGAACTCAATCTCCAAAACTCTACATTTCATTAGAATGTAGGTAAAGTATGCGTTAGTAAAAAAGGTACCAAGTATGATAGATAGCACAACCTCATAAGAGCATCTCAAAATGGTTAGTCAACATAAGACATAAGCATAAGAGATAATAACATAGTCATAGCATAATCTCCAACATATGCGTCATATAATCATAAGTCAACATAAGACATAAGCATAAGAGATAATAACATAGTCATAGAATAATCTTCAACATATGCGTCATATAATCATAAGTCAACATAAGACATAAGCATAAGAGATAATAACATAGTCATAGAATAATCTCCAACATATGCGTCATATAATCATAAGTCAACATAATACATAGTTAATGAGCATAGGAGATATGTCATAATCCTAATATGTAAAGTCTCCAACATAAGCATCATATAAACATAATTTACTCTTAGTCATCTCTACCATAATAGAACTATTCTCAAGTATCTCAAAAGCATACAAGTGCAAAGCATAAATAGCATCCCATAATACCACCCAAGCCAAGTACCCCTTTTTGGTCATCTTAATTATAGTCTATATACATGGTCAACTGTAAAGTTCTACTTCCACAAGGGCACCATACTTCTATGTAACCTCAAAGCACACTTGTTTAATGCATGAAAGGCATCCCATACTACCCTTCCCACTAAGCATAACCTTGAAGTCACCCCAGTCATACTCACCATCCTTTGGCCTCATTATTAGTTTAACTTTCATAACTAAGGGAATCTCTCACTTTTAGTCAATTATAGAAAGGAAGGCAACTATATCACTATCCTATCTCAATATCTTCTTTAATAACACATAGTCATACTTGTGCAATGCATGCATAGAACCCCATAATACTATTCATGCTAAGTACATCTCTTAGGTACTCATACAAATACTTCTTGGTTTGGAACCTTGTTCTTTTCTTTAACTTTAGAACACTATGAGGTACTCTCTTAAGTAAATCTTAGTTCATTATTAGCTTGAACCCTATGAGATACTACTTTTAGCATGTCTTAGTTCATCATCAATATGGACACTATGACATAATATCTTAAGCATGTCTAAGTCCATTTATACTCTTGAACACTATGAGGTACTTCATTAAGTAAGTCTTAGTTCAATTATGATTTAGAAAATTATGACATGCTTCTTTAAGCATGTCGTAGTTCATTGGATATGGAGATTGCTACTAGAAACCTTGACTCAAATTACGTGAAGGCTTCCATCTCATGAGACCTAACTTTGGGAAAATCCACAGTCCACTACATAGGAGTTCCTTCTTTAACTTGGATAGACCTCACATCAACTAGGTGTAGTTCTCCTTTCTACTTGGAGCCCGGACCTTCTCTTGTGTGACGCCCCATCTCATTGTAAATATCAACTTAAAGCCAAGCATACACCCCCAAGTTTATTTATCAAGACTTCCATAACACTCATGTCTCATGGAAGGATGTCCTTGACAATCAATCCATGGTCAAGTGATTCTATCACTTTATATTTTCAAGCAATCATAAGGTAGGTTAGGTGAGTGTACGCCTTTCACCACAATTCTACCTATTACACTTCTAGTATCATTTAGACTTTACTCTCAAAGCCTTAACACATCTAGTTCATCACATTGGCTTTACTCTCAAAACCCTAGTGATCAACATTCATGACTACAAGCCCTATACTCGAAGCTTTACTTCTTATTAGCTTAATTATACCTAGATTTCAAGGTATTGTAATCACATCCCTCATTAGTAGGTGATTCTAGTCACAATTGATGACAAAGGTTTAATCCCAACATTTCAAGTCAAGATCAATCATATACAATAAGGTCTAGTTCAATTCATGATTATATGTTCCTAACTTTGAAAAATTACTACACATGACATTGATTTAGGAAGAACACCTATGAACCTTCAATTTCACCTTTCATGGCATAAACCCACAAATATCACATTCATCAATTTAGACTAGGGTTTACCATAGAAAGCACATAAATTCATCATTTAATCATAATTCAATGTTAATACAATCATAATTAGGCATTATCCACTATATTGGAATCATACCTAAACCCTACACACAATGTAAGAAGAACCCTATCTTGAATTGGATTTTTGACATCACAATAGGCGGAAAACCTAGGGGCCTCTATGGGTGGAAGAACCCATAGATTATTAATATAACATACCTTAATTCAAAGTCATAATCAATGTTGAAACAATGGATGAAAACGGCCTAGGTTGCAGCCCTCTTCTCTTCTCTTCTTCTTTTTTTCTTCGTCACTTCTAGAGAGAGAATTTTTGGAGAAGATTTTGGGTTCTTAGATGATTGAGTTAAATGATTTAGTTTAGGGGTATATTAGGTGGTTTTTTTATATAACTAACCGACCTCCATTAACCCCTAATTAATTAATAATTTAACTCCTAAGCCCCTAACTAAAAAAAACTTCTTGGACATATGCCCCTCTACCCACGGACCGTGGGTGGAACTAATGAGCGTGTTGCACCTACATAGGTGAGGTCTGAGGCTCAAAACTTGCAGGACTTTATAAGCCTTGACCCACGACCCCAACATACGAGGCGTGGGTCCACCTACGGCCAGTAGGTGCCAAACATAGGAGGGTTGTTTTGAGGTCCTCCTCAAGGACCCCTTGGAGGGTTGTATCTTGATTCCCTAACCCTTGAACATCCATTCTAAGTACAAGAATCATTTTTACTACTTAAACCCTCTTATCAAGCTCTAAAACTCTTACAAAATGCTCTAGAACTCTGTAGTTCAACTTACTAGTTTCTGATGCATTACACCACGGTCCGTGGTTAGGGTCCATAGGTGCAAGGACCCATTTTATAATTCTCTGACAACCATTGATGGCCATACTGGACGGTCCGTCATCCCGACCACGGTCCGTCAGTAGGGTCTCGTGGGTCGGGCCGGCAATTAAGTTTTAAGGTTACATGGTTCTTTTCCAGTTTTAATTAAATCAAAGTGGAGTAATTTTTTTTAAGTCTAGGACACTTATGTTAGTATTTTTTAACCCCTAAATTCACTCATTCAAGTCATTCTCTCAAAACCCAAAAGAAATCTCAAAGTTCTTCTCTCAAATATTCTCTCTCTAGAGGGTGGAAGAAGAAGAAAGAGTTCAGGCTAGGGTGAATTTCAAGTCTTCAATACTCAAGCATTTGGGGGCTTTGTGATTAAGGTATGATTCCTTTTCATCCATGGAATCCTTCCATCCATGGAGCCCCTTAAGATTTTACAATGGCGAAGTAGAAATTCCCCAATTTGAATTAGAGTTTCTTCCAATGTTGTGGGTTATGATGAATGTTGATCCAAAGGATTGGATTATGATTGTTTATGATTGAATTGGTAGGAGTTAATTTTTATAGAATGAATGTACATGTACTCATGCCTATCCCTTGTCTAGAAATATGAAATTGATGTAATTGGATTTATGCCATGAAAGGAGAATTGTGGGTTTAGATGTATCCTTGTAGAGTTGATAAGATATACTAGAATTTATTGAGGTTTAAGCATATATAGTGATCATGATGTTACTTTATTTGAGAGTAAAGCTTATGATATGAGTTGTTGATAATTGATGTTATTGTTGTGAAAGGGATACTTCCCACATGAATTACTTAAGTATGAATGTATGAATGTGAAAGGTTTTCTCACATGAATGAATCTAGATTTAAAGAATTTCTCACCTAAAATGAATCTAGACTAAAAGACTATGTTAATAATGAGTCTAAAGGCGACTAACCTTGACCTCCATATGAGAAGAATATGAGTTGATTTCCCATACTCCTTAGAATTGAATAAGAGGCGACTCCCCACTTTCGTATTATGATGATTGGGTAAGGGGGCGAGTACCCATGATCCTTATAGAATGATGTGGAGGCGAGTACCCGTGTCATATGATGTTGGTCCTGGAGGCGAGTACCCATGATCCTAAAGTAAATAAGGCAAGAGGCGAATACCCATTAGCCTTTGTAGTTAGGAAAAGAGGCGAATCACATTGTATTTTAAAGTAAGCATGAATTATTTATTGAAGAATGAATAGCTTGGATTGTTTATTTAGTTGCCTTCCATGATGGAAGTATGACTACAGGCGGATGACCCAAGTCTTGACTAAGGATAAGTTGAGGTTCCTTGAGAAGTATTCCTCTTTTATTATGATGATTTTTGTGCATTGATTATGCTTATGGCTTATATTTTCTAACCCTTATGTTTTTGTTGTTTATGCAAGATCATATTTAGTACATTCTTGTACTAGTGCATACTCTTGCCTACATTTCTTATCAAAATGTAGGGTTCGGCGATATCGACTCTCATCCACGTGGCTAGGATCATAGTAGGTCATGATTTAAAGATTGGTGATTCCTTATAACATTCGACGATCTGAGCACAATTTTCATATGTTCTTTCATTTTATGTTTTGAACTATTGTATGGGATGTGTCCCAAATATTTTAATGTTTTAGACAAAGTGTATTAGACTTCCGCTTCATTTTATAAAGACTTGGATTGTGCTGAAAATGTTTTAAAGTTCCGCATCATTTCTATTACATTATGTTATGATATGTTAGTTTGCTTGTATGACGTCTCTCGGGGTCTTGTACACCTTGTTTCATCTATGGGTGTCCCTGGGTCGTTACAGATATATATCGGATTCCATGACATAGCTCTCATGGTCTTATTGTAGGTTATAAGTAATATCCCACAAAACAAATATGTTTCTTTAAAGGTCCGTTATGTCTCTTATATTAAATGAATTAACAACATCTTTTGATTTATATTATGTTGCTTCCTTAATCTTTTAAATCTTCAAATGTCGGTCGTGCATTGCATATTTAAACTATTCATGCTATCATGTCTATTTTATGCATATTGCCCTATTATTAGTACATTCCATATACTAATGCATACTTGTGCCTACATTAACTCATTAATGTAGGTTCTGACGCTCTTACCTTTTACACTTGTGACTAGTTGATCATTCTACTGTAGTTGAAGTATAACACCTCGGTCTTAGAAAGAGCTGAATAGCTAAACTAGAAATAGCTAAATTTAGAATTGTGCAAGTTAGTCTTCAATTGAGATTTTTGGGTCAAATTCAAATGACCATAAGTTTTGGTACAAGATGATTTTGGTAGCCCAGAAAGTATAAAATGAAAGAACATTGAATCCGCTTTCCAACGCCGTGGAGTTTGCTAAATTCCGAGTTCGGATGAAGAAGATATGCTCATTTGAGTAAAACTTATCTAGTTAAGTCATTTATCCGTTTTAAGAAGGGGCATTTTAGTTTTTTCCTTACCCGATTGGTCTTAAACGTTTTCTTCACCCTATTAGGGGTCAAAGCTAATTAAAGTCAGTTTACACTACGTCTAAAAATGTTTTGAAGGTTAGGGGCAAAGTTAAAGAGGAGAAAAAGCATCAAGCATTCAAGATTCTTGCAAGCTTTGAGGATTTTCGCCAAGAATTTGATTCTTTTGAGGTATGTTAGTTTTCATAGTGATGGGTTTGTTCACCCTCACGCCAATCATGTGTTTTTTTTTGTTAAATTATTTCATGAAAATACGTGTATTGAGGTTCTTGATGAGTTTCTTCAGGTTTTGTTCTTCATTCTTTGTAAATGGGGTTTTGATGAGTTCTTAAGGTGAGGGTCTTGCGTTTGACGTTTGTTCTTGAGGAGGTTTCAGTGAGATTTTTTTAGTTGTGTTGGGTTTATTAATCTAAGTATGTTAGGAAGAAATTAATCAATTCTAGGAGGATTAGGACAAAAAATTGAAGAGGAAGAAATGCTATGTTGATGATTTGAGAGTAAAGCTTGTTCTATGAATTGTTGATAATTGATGTTATTTGTGAGGAAGAGAAACTTCCCATGTGAATTACTTATACATGAATGTATGAACGTGAAAGGCTTTATCACATGAATGATTTTAGGTTGAAAGGATTGCTCACCTAAAATGAATCTAGACTAAAAGACTATGAATTTGATGAGGCTAGAGGTGAATACCCTTGACCTCCAAATGGGAAGGATACGTGGTGATTTCCCATACTCCTTAAAATTGAATAAGAGGTGATTCCCTAGGTTCCTATTATGATTATTGGACATGGACGGGAGTACCCATGTTCCTTATAAAATGATGTGGAGGTGAGTACCTGTGTCATATGATATGATTGTGGAGGCGAGTACCCATGATCTTAAACTAAGTAAGGCAAGATGTGAATATCCATTAGCCTTTGTAAGCAAGGAAAAAAGGTTAATCCCCGTGTCTTTAAAAGTAAGTATGAATAATGTGAATTATGTTATGAAGAATGAACAACTTGGATTGTTGGTTGAGATGCCTTCCATGATGTATGTATGACTAGAGGTGGATGACCCAAGTCTTGACTAAGGATAAGTAGAGGTTTCTTGAGAAGTATTATTTATTTTTATATGCATTGAATATGCTTATGGTTTACATTGACTAAACATTATTTTTATGTTATTTATGCTAGCCATCATATTTAGTACATGTTTCTACTAACAGATACTCTTGCCTACATTTCTTATCAAAATGTAGGGTCCAGAGACATTGACACTCATCACCGTGGCTAGGACCATATTAGATCGGGAATTGAATATTTTGTGAGTCCTCATAGCATTCTAGGATTTGAGCACCACTTGGCTTTATGTCTTTCATTTCGTGTTTAGAATACTGTATGGGTTGTTTCCTAAGGATATTCTATTTTCTTGTTTAGATGTGTCATAATCCAAGCCTACACCCCGAACGTGACACAACGTACAAGACTCTGAAAAGCCTCATACAAGCCTTATAGCATATCATAACATATGATAATAGAGAATAGTGCGGAATTGAAAACTTTTAAACCATAAAATCAAAAACTTTTATTAAAACAATGGAAGTCTACTAGTCTCACATGGCTATCTACTACATCATGAATCAAAGATAGGGTCATGGCCCTTACAATAGAAAGTCTAAAAAGTGTCTAGTACAATGGAAGAAATGAAACGACAATGTAACACTTGTCCTCGAATCCATGAGGAAATACCATAGGCTTTGGAGAGAATCAATCCAAGCTTCACTAGAAGGAATCACCTCAAATGCTGGAACCTACACTTAGTAGAAATAGAAGAAACAGGGGATAACACACAAAAATGAACTAAGTATGATAGCCATGCAAAAACCATGCTTAAAAGGACATTTTGGTTGAAAACCATGCTATATGCCAATTTTGAGAAACATAACGAACATTAATATAAAAGGCATAAGATACAACCACCTTCAACATATAAGCCATCACAACACATTAGAACCATCATCTTAGGTAACCCTAAGCTATACTTGTGCAATGTAAGAATGACATCCCATAATACCACTCATACTAAGTACCACTTTGAGGCCACCTTAGATAAACTTACCATTCTTCATACTCATCTTTAGTCAATAATCATATATAAAGAACATTCACATTTAATAAGTCATGACAAGGAAAGTAACTCATAATAAATATTCCAAGTAAGCATTCATCATTTCATTAAGCCTTTAAGTCAACATTTTCATTAGCTTCATTAGGAGCACATTCATTTCATTAGACATTAAGTCATTAGAGAAGCACACCATAGCCCTCTCAAAGCCTACTCGTGCAATGAATGAATGGCATCCCATACTACCACCCACACTTCATAGAACCTATTGAGTAACCATAGCATGTATCTCACATGATGGGAATAAGCATTAACCGACATAGACCATGTGAGCTTAACATGGAATCCGGTGTCTATCCCAAATCATAAAGGATTGGTCTACTTGCCTAAGGTAGGACCGGTAACATTATAGCTTAGGTGGATCCACTAGGTAATAGCATATATGGTCACATAGTTATGGGATTAGAAAGATCTTCATTTAAACCCGACCTAACATTGGGAGAACTTCTATCTTACCATATCCACTTGGTGTTAAGGTTACATTCCCATATAGTAGTTCATTACTTTGACATTATTACACATGAAAGGGTGCCATACGCCTACCGATTCAAGGTAATTTATTTAACACATGAAAGGGTACCATAAGCCTACCGATTCAAGCTACATAATTAGGTTAGCTCATTGATTCCTTATGAAAGGGTGCCATAAGCCTACCGATTCAAGGTTCATCATTTTCATTTATGGAAGGGCGCCATTAGCCTACAGATCCAAAGTTTATTATTATCATGAATGGAAGAGTGCCATTAGACTACCGATCCAAGACAAACCATTAGAATAGCTCATAGACTCATCATGCAAGGGCTACCACCGTTAGGCCTAACGATTCAAGATGTAACATTACATTGAAGAAACCTTTCACATTCTATCATCATCATTCACAAGTGTATAATTGAGAATAGCCTTTTAATAATAACACAATTGCATTGTAGACATGATCACATTACTTTTATTGAAATCACAAAGCATATACATAGCATCATGATTATACATCAATTCTTCATACTTTGCCATTCAAAACCATGAATCATAATTGACCAACACACATAGAATACTACAATTTAGGCATGAATAATGACATAATTCAATAAACTAAATCAATATAGACTTAATATCTTCACATGTTTCCATAATCAATAAACCCACAATATAAATTCACAGTTTAGTATTTTGGGGGATTCATGGATTCATGGGGGAATTTCATAATAAATCCACAATTAAACATCAATTCAATCATTATTCATCATAAATCAACCATTGAAAATGTTTTGAAAGAAAACCTATGACTTAGATTATTTTTTAAAACAAATTTTAGGTCCATAGCTGGACCCATTTTATTAAAATCTGCACAAAACAAAAGTAACCCAGGTCATACAAAACAGATCGGCACAAAAACTTGGTCCAAAAAAGTAAGGTTTCCTAATTATCTAGATGTAACTTAGTGACACTTCCATGAGTACACAGTACTCCTCTCCTCTAGTCTTTGCCTCCTTGTGTGATGTCATCCTTGAGCTGAAATCTTCGCTTCATCTTGTTTCTCCTTTGGGTTATCTTCAAGCTCCATCATGGGTTGTTGGTAATGACTCCGTCTATCATCTCCGGTGAGTCCAACTCTCGCCGTGATTCAGGTGGTCGAGTTACATCTCCAATGTATTGAAACGACTCCATTTACGTAAGTTCTTTTTCCTTCTCTTTTCCCTTCTCATTTCTTTCATTAGTTCTTTGCCTCTCAGAAAATCTGTCATATCTATAGGAAATCATTGTTGATGTTTTAATCCAGATTGTTGTGGTGGTAGGCGCTAAATACCCATCTCTTTGAAGCTAGGGCAGCTAGTAAGATTAATCACAGCATTGTTGTCAGTCACTATGATTATGTGTTTTTTATTCCCTCTGGCCATGTAAGTATTGGGATCCCTTTTAGGTTTCTCTATGTTGTGTGAATGTATTTTCCCCCTTCCCCTTCTATTTCTTTACTGAATCATTGCCTGTTTATTTTCCTTGTCCTAATCCTAAGATTAGGAATCTGAGCCTTATTCATGTTTATGTGCCTCCGTATATTAGCTGGTAGCTCGTGAAAGCTATGGTATTCCTTTGTGCCTTGTGTGTCTACTACTTCATTACCAAATGAATCTGCCACTGTGTTTCCTTCTCGGAAGATATGCTTGATGATTCCTTGTAAAAACTAGCTCGTGAAAGCTATGGTATTCCTTTGTGCCTTGTGTGTCTACTACTTCATTAGAAAATGAATCTGCCACTTTGTTTCCTTCTCGAAAGATATGCTTGATGATTCCTTGTAAAAACGATAGTTGATATAGTTGGACAAATATGTAAAATCCCGGCTACAAGTTATAATAAAATTTCAAAAAATTAAACTAGAATATTTTTTCTTAAATCAGATGGTCAGGAGGATCAATATTGTTCACTTATTTTGTAACATGTTCTCACTTATTCGATTCAGGCTATCCTCTTGCTCTAAGAAAAAAAATAAAAAAATTACTTAAGATTTTTCTTTTAAAAAAAAATTAAATGTTGCAAACAAATCCGAGCAGTCACATGTTACATGTAAAATTTTAGATATTGTGGTACGTAAATCATTAACAAGTGATCTTGCTAGTAATTGGCTAAACCCTTTTTTTCCTTTTGGTAATTCAATAGGCTATTCCAAATGTGAGCTCATCTTCTTACAATTCAATTTAATTTGACACACTTGATCGAGCTATGAGAATTATCTACAAGTATTCATTGAGGTTTTCTCAACCATCATTCCAGCAATTTTTGGATTTTCCAAAATTTACTTGAACCTTAAGGTTTGGCCCACCATCAACCATATAATCAATAAGCTTGCATGTGTGGTGGGTATAATACCCACCAGTGATGTTATCTACTTTGCACTTAAGTCTGCATAGCTTTAGAATGATCTTTTTAATGACTAAGGCGTGCTTCTTCGTATAGCAAGCATCTTTCTTGTATGTATATTATCGAAGTAGAATTTGGTTATGTCATATCCTACCATAATCTCCCACATGATTGGAAAACAACAACAAGTCTTCAAACAGAAAATACAAAGAAATAATAGTTCATCCATAATCTCAACATTACATTAAGGAAGAGCCCTATAAAACATCAAAAGTTCAAGCATGAAAGGGGATTAAAAGCCATTGAAATCGTTTGAAACATTCCATAGAATAAAATCCTGAAGTTACGCAGCTTGACCATGAGGTGCCACGAGACTTTTACCCTTGGTGACACTTTTAAGGACATCATAAGTTCTTCATACAAATCCAGTACCTCTACGACATCAATATCATCATAAGGTTCAAAAATCATCCTAGAAAGTGAAGGGGAATATTCCAATATTTGCTTTAAGAATATGAGTTCAAATTGTGTCCCCTCAAACTTTCTTAGCTCCACAAATTCAAGCTTCTCAAATTGTTGGTCAACACAGTTTGGATCTTTCAGATAATGTGTAGCTTCACCTATGTTTCTTTCTCTCAAGTTATTGAAAACCTATAGAAGTTCAAACAAAAAAGAAGGTTAGTAACTTTTACAAGTTGTAACAAGTAAAACTGCCTTACATTAAGGATTACAAATTCCATTTCTATAAAATATTACTTGTAGATACTTTTTATTTGTATAACCTGATATTGATAAAGCATAAAACTCATTACATTGTCGGTACATGTATAGTTTAAACTCTAAAACTGTAAACTGTTTAATTTATCTACAGTGACAATGTAAAAATGTTTTTACTCTATCATGTCACTAAAAAGTATCTACCGGAAACAAACTTTACCTACTACAACACATAGAGTAACCTATTATCCATGTATATATAACTTAAACTCAATTTTAAATTATAGAAAGTGAGATACATTACATCTATTTCCTGTGAACGCAAGTTGGGAGAACGTCAAATCAAGGAAAGAACATCACAGGCATGGTTAAGATCCAAAAATGTCACACACAACGTTACATGCTCCAAATGGTAGGGTTTGGATTGATCAAACCTTTTTGGAAAACATCTGCACCCAAATGCTTGATAAAAGAAAAGAAAAAAGGTAAAAATGCATTAATGATTAAGTATATATGAGTATAGTAACATTTATTGAAAACTTTGTAATAAAAAAATATTGAAATATGTCTTGATCAGATTATACTCACCTGAACGAAAGAATTTATCAACGCAAGCCTTGTTAGGTTAGGGCACAAGTAAAGAAGAAGTGACCATGTTATGAAACTCCCTTCTTCATAATAAGATTCTTCACGGAATAACAACTCCATAACATTTGAGAAATTTACAAAAAAAATTGCGCGAATGTCATGACTATCATTAATAGTCAAGAACTGGATCCTAGGACCAGATATGGTGAGCAAATGAACACCATTGCAGGTAATTAATGTTAAGGATGAAATTAATGGGGTATTCAAGACATAATTTTCCTTGGCTGGGTGAAATTTGATGGACTTCAAGGTCAATTCAAGGATATTTGGAAATAATGTTTTTGAAGAAGGTGGTTTAACTATGATATTGGTTACATCTAAATATGTGAGAGTTGCGCAATCAAATATGCAAAAAGGTAATGTATAGAGATTGTGCTTATGATTTTTTAGGGTAAGTTCTTTGACACATTTAGTTGTTACGTATAACAACCAATGACAAATGTCCATATCATCATTATAATAGATAGTTGACAAATCAAGTTAAAACTTCACTATTGATCCAACACGTTGGGAGAGAATATTGTCAATCAAGCCACTAAAATCATCTTGAGTTAATCCTATATTACCACTTATCTCTTTAAAGAACTCTCTATCTAGAACTATAATTGTATGCATAGCCCAGAAATGTTCCCACTTCTTCGACAAGATGCACGTTTTTACCAATTCTCGAAAGGACATGTCCTTGAATATTTCATCGAGGATATCCATGGGCAAATTAGAGATTTTGTCTATCACATCTTCATCAATGATCACTTCTGTACCACGATAATTTATGTTCACCATTCTGTACATAAAATAAGTCAAAGTTTAGTCTATATTATAAGAAAACAAAGATAAAGGCATATTTCAAAGTTATAGATTAAAGGTCTTCAAAAATTTGTTTTAGTCCTAATAGGATTTTATTTTATTTAGATAGTAAAATGTTTGCAATATTTCTCATAGACAAAATTTATATATATTGAATACCTACCTATAATTGATTTTGAAAACAAAAGAATATTGCATACACGTACAGAGAATCCACACATAATTGGGACCTCTTCAATGTAGATCGAAAAATTTAGATCATAAATTAAATTGTTAAAAAAAAGGAAATAGCATAGCCTTTATGTTTGAGCATATTAAAAAAATTGCATCCACCTTTTGTTAGATCTAATAAATTTAACATGCATGACTATGTTAGATCTGGAATGGATGGAATGTATATACAACAATTGAACAAGAAAATCATTTCTAAAATATTTGTTAATAGTAAGGATTCCTTTTATTTAGATTGTTTAGATATACACAAAAAAATTCATAGACCATCAGAATAATTTATATACAACTATTGAACATACAAAATCATTTTTGAAAACTCAACAATAGAAAAAAAATCAGTGAAAAACACTACCTCATTGAGACTGAATAGAAAATTCTAATTTTTACATCTGAAAATTCAATAAAGTTATACCTCAAGATTTTGTTGCATCACTTGAAGGGTTCTATAAGAACACAATATGTTGTCAAAAATATACACCACACTAATGTTTTGTCAAAAACAAATTTAATATATGGGTCCCATGGAGAAATATATATTCAATTTAACTTCAAAATTGTTTTTTATAAATTTATTTCAAGAAATTAATTTTAGAACCGCCTTATTTTAAATGTAGATAACTTTTCTCTCTTGAAAATAGTTCCTACTTAATACGTAACACCTCAAAAAAAAAACGTGAACTTTTCAGCAAAAATAGGTGAACCACAGAGGGGTTCACGGGCTGTGATCACGACCATGGTCTGTCACCCTCATCGTGGTTCACACCCTCCAAGAAGTGGTGGACCACAGTGCCCTTCACGGACAGTAGACCACCTCACGAGCCGTAGGAAGGAGAGTGGAGGATGTACTGAATCACCAAAGGCTCAAGCATCACACCACGGAGCCCTCCACGATTGGTCTTGATGACAGGTCGTGGTGGCGTCCGTGGACCTGAGCCAGCAGACCCCCAGCCCAAGTGAAGAATGACGATGGACTTCACGGTCTTTGGTCCTTCACACGGGCCGTGGTAGGGCTAGTGGTTGTACCTCCCAGAACGAATAGTATCTTGGCCAAGAACCACGACCCACTTGACGGGTCGTGGTCCCTTTGACAGTTCGTCATTGGATCTGTTGAAGGCCTCGCCAGATTTTTGTTTGGGGTCGTTTTAATCTTTTCCCCTATGCATTGGACAATTAAAATACGTCGTTTAACCCCTAAACTACATTCTTTTACTGAGTTTAAACCTAGTAATTTAGTCAGAACTTACCCAGAATGATTAATCACAAAAAATCATCAAAACTTAGAGCAAAAAGAGATGCCAATTTTCTCAAGAACACGCTACATGTTTTCTTTAGTTCCAGCCTCGAAATCAAAAAATTTCTCCATGAATTTCTTCACCAGGTATGTGGGATTTCACTTGTGGGTTCCTTTCATCCACTAGGTCCTAGAATTCAGTCAGATTCTTGATTCTCTATATCTTATTTAGACCTAAGGTATCTAAAACCTTGGATAATTGTTGTGATTTAGCTGTTGTAGTATTCGTCATTGAATTATCATGTTTTCTTGGAAAGTTTGCGTAGTTCGTTGCCTAAAACTCAGAACCCTAGTTGTGTAGATTCTCTTAGTTCATGAATTACACTTGCTAGGTCAATTAATAAGATAAACATGCTCCAGTTTTCGAATGTTACATTGTCACTTCCTAAATGTTGCATTCTCAGATTTGCATGTCAAAATATTGAGCTCTCCAGTATTTCAATTATGTTGTGTCATACATATTTCCAGTTGGGAGTAGATTTAGCACCGAGTTGGACTAGGGTTCAGTGTACCCTCATAGTTCCAGAACTACGTGCCCCCGTAGATTTATAAGTCCCCTCTATGGGTATCAGATTTAGTGATTACGCCAGTCATGTCTTTATACCCCTGGCAAAGGATATTGGGTCCTCTCGATGGGGCGTATACATCAAACTCCACATTTATCTCACGTGGTTTTATGTCGGTTAATAGTAGCTCCAACAGTCAGACTCTAGTGCATTTAACCATTTTTTCAGTTTATACTTCAATATTCAGTCTTAGCATGTCAGATTCATGATTAGTACTTGGTCATTGCATTTAGCTCAGTTTTCAGTTATATTTTAGTATCTATGTTTCTGTTCAGATTATGTCAATGCTCAGTTATGCTTTGTTTAGATTTAATTTTTGTTCAGCTATTATATATATCTTTCATGCTTAATACATTCCAAGTACTGACGCATACTCTGCGCTACATCCTTTCATGATGAAGGTTCAGGTATTCGCCATCCAGATCACGCATACATCGACTCCCTATCCGTATTTAGTAGCTTCAGTGGTGAGTCCTCATACTTCAAGGATAATAGACATGTTTTTCAAATTCAGTCTTTCATTTCAGTTTTCAGTTTTGCTAGAGTTAGTGGGGGACATGTCCCAGCAATTCTAGTTAGTAGAGGTTTTTTCAACATAGTATTAAATTTTTCTTTATTGTTTCAGTGATTGGTCAGTATCACTAAAACTCTTAGTATGATATATATATTTATTAAGACTAGATGGGTATTCCCCACTTTGAGTATCAATTGATTTAGCTTCCGCATTAGTTCTTCTTTTCATTTATATATCTTTCAGTATGCTTAGGATATACCAGCTCTAGGGTTAGCTTGGGGTCACTCGTCCTAGGTCCCGCTTTACATCAAGGGTTCCCTATCATAGTCTCTTAGAAATTCACTTCAGTAGATCTTGAAGAGTTAGAAATCGTAGATTTTGATATCATTCTAGGCATGGATTTGTTACATTTTAGTTATGCCTTAGTCGATTGTAGAACTAGGATCATTCAGTTTCAGTTTCCAAAAGAGTCAATCTTAGAATGGAAGGGTAGTAGATCAGTTCCTATGGGTTGATTTATCTCTTACCTTAAGGCAAGAAAGATGATCTCTAAAGGGTATATCTATCATCTTTTTCGGGTTAAGGATTCAATCTGTGAAACCCCAACTCTTGAGTCAGTCCCAGTAGTAAATGAGTTTCCAGAAGATCTTCCCAGAGTTCCTCTCGAAAGGGAAATCGACTTCAAAATTGATCTCCTTCTAGATACCCAGCCTATTGCGATTCCTCATTACAGAATGGCTCCAGCTGAGCTTAAGGAATTGAAAGAACAGTTGAAATACCTTCTAGATAAGGGCTTCATCAGACCTAATATATCTCCATGGGGTGCTTCAATGATGTTCCCAAAAAGGACAGTTCTTTTAGAATGTGCATTGAGTATCGGCAGGTGAACAAAGTCACAATCAAGAATAAGTACCCTATCCCTAGGATTGGTGAATTGTTTGACCAACTTTAGGGTGCTAGTTATTTTTTGAAAATAGACCTCAGATATGGTTATCATCAACTCAGAGTCAGAGATAGTGACATTCTGAGGACAACCTTCACAACTCGGTATGGTCATTATGAGTTTGTAGTTATGTCTTTCGGACTAAAAAATGCTCATGCAACTTTCATGGACTTAATGAACAGGGTGTTCAAATAGTGTTTGGATTTATTTGTTGTATTTATAGATGATATCCTCATTTATTCTCGCAATGAGGAAGAGCATGCGACTCAACTGAGAGTGTTCTGCAAACTCTCAAGGATTTCCAATTGATCGCTAAGTTGAGAAAATGTGAATTATGCTTACAATCAATCGCTTAACTTAGTCATGTGGTATCTAGCGAAAGGATTCGAGTGGATTCACATAAAATAAAGGTAGTGAAACAATGGTCCAGACCCACCTCTCCAATAAGTATCAGAAGTTTCTTGGGTTCGGTGGGTTATTGCAGGAGATTTGTTGAAGGATTTTCATCCATATCTTTCCCATTGACCAAGTTGACTCAGAAGAAGGTCAAATTCCAGTGGTAAGATGAGTGTGAGAAAAGCTTCTCAGAACTTAAGACTAGGTGGACTACCACTCCGGTCTTGACCATACTAGATGGTTCAGACAGTGATGTGATTTATTGTGATGCATCCATGGTCAGCCTAGGTTGTCTGTTGATGCAACGAGGTAAGGTCATAACTTATGCTTCTACACAACTTAAGGTACATGAGAAGAACTACCCGACTCATGAACTCGAGATTGAAGTTGTAGTATTTACCCTAAAGATTTGGAGACATTACTTATATGGTGTTCACGTAGATGTGTTCACAGATTATAAGATCCTCCAGTATGTGTGCACTAAGAAAAAGTTGAATCTTCGTCAGAGGATATGGCTTGAATTCCTCAAGGACTATGATCTGAATGTGCTTTACCATCCTGGTAAGGCCAACGTAGTGGCTGATGCTCTCAGCAGACTATCTATGGGTAGTGTAGCATATGTTGAAGAAGAAAAAAAAGAGCTAACCAAAGATGTTCACCGGCTTGCTCGCTTAGGAATTTTCCTTACATACACATCAGATATTAGGGTGATAGTTCAGAATGGGTCAGAATCTTCATTGGTAGCGAAGGTTAAGGAACAAAAAGATAGTGATCCTATATTACTTCAGTTGAAAGGTGCAGTTCATCAACAGAAAGTTGAGGTTTTCTCCCAAGGAAGAGATGGTGTGCTTCGTTACCAGTGTCACTTATGTATTCCTTGCAGAAGCCCATAACTCCAGTTATTCCATTCATCGAGGTGCTACTAAGATGTATTGTGATCTACGGAAAGTCTTTTGGTGGAACAGCATGAAGAGGGACATAGCAGATTTTGTGATTAAGTGTCGGAATTATCAACAGGTTAAGGTGGAATATCAGATACCAGGAGGTATGACTCAAGAGATTAACATTCCTACATGAAAGTGGGAAATGATAAACATCGACTTCATTGCAGATTTACCTCGTACTCGCAAACAACATGACTCCATTTGAGTGATTGTAAAGAAAGTTACAAAGTCTGCTCCCTTCTTGGTTATCAAGACTACAGATTCAGTGGAGGAGTACGCTAAACTCTACATTAACGAGATAGTCAGGTTGCATGGGGTTCCCTTGTCTATTATCTCAGATAGAGGTCCTTAGTTTACCTCTCATTTTTGGAAATCATTTCGAAAAGGTCTTGGTACTCAAGAAAATCTCAGCAAAACATTTCATCCACAGACAGATGGTGAGGCAGAGCATACTATTTAGACATTCGAGGATATGTTGAGAGGTTGCGTGATCGATTTCAAGGGCAGTTAGGATGGTCACCTACCTCTCATAGAGTTCACCTATAATAATAGCTCCATTCCAGTATTCATATGGCCCCTTATGAGGCATTATATGGTCGTAGATGTAGATCTCCAATTGGTTTGTTTGAAGTAGGTGAAGCAACATTGATTGGGGAAAATTTGATTAATGAAGCAATGGAAAAAGTCCAGCTCATGAGAGATGGACTTAAGACAGCCCAGAGTTGTCAGAAATCCTATGCAGATGTAAGGAGAAGTGACTTATAGTTTGAGATCGATGATTGGGTTTCCATGAGGGTGTCACCTATGAAGGAGGTGATGAGATTAGGCAAGAAAGGGAAGCTCAGTCCGAGATATGTAGGTCCTTAAATAATCCTTAAAATGGTTGGTAAAGTGGCTTATAAGATAGATCTGCTAGCAGAACTAGCAGGTGTTCTTCCAAATTTTCACATTTCCTTGTTGAAGAAGTATGTGGGTTATCCGGCATCCATAGTGCCATTAGAGAGTGTGGTTGTGAAGAATAGTCTCACTTATGAAGATATGCCAGTTGAGATTCTTGACCATCAACTTCGTAGGTTGAGAAATAAAGTAGTCGCTTCAGTGAAGCTTTTGTGGAGGAGTTAGTCCGTAGAGGGAGCTAACAGGTGAACCGTGAAGGGGTTCACGGGCTGTGATCAGGACCACAGTCCATCACCCTCATCGTGGTTTACACCCTCCCAATAGTGGTGGACCACGGAGCCCTTCATGGGCAGTGGACCACTTCACAAGCCGTGGGAAGGCTCGTGGACGAAGTACAAAACCACCTAGGGATCAGGCATCAGACTACGGAGCCCGCCACAGGCCGTGGTGGCTTCTGTGGACCTAAGCCAGCAGACCCCTAGCCCAAGTGAAGAACCACGGTGTCCTTCACGGTCTGTGGTCCTTCACACGAGCTATTGTAGAGCTCGTGGTTGGACCTCCCCATAACTAGTAGTCACTGGCCAAGAACCACGACCCACTTGACGCGTCCTGGTCCCTTTAATGACCTGTCATTGGGTCCGTGGAAGGTCGCCGTCAGACTTTAAGTTGGGGTCGTTTATGTTTTTTCCCCCTATGCGTTCGACAATTAAACTACGTCGTTTAAAACCCAAACTACGTGGCTTTACTCAGCTTAAGCCTAGTAATTTAGTAAGAACTTACGTAGAACGATTAATCACAAAAATACATCAAAACTTAGAGTAAAAATTGAATAAAGAGGGGCTAGTTTTCGCAAGAACATGCTGCAGGTTTTCTTTAGTTCCAGCCCTGAAATTGAAATATTTCTCCATGAATTTCATTACCAGGTATGTGCAATTTCACTAGTGGGTTCCTTTCATCCACTAGGTCCCTAGAATTTAGTTAGATTCTTGATTGTTTATATCTTGTTTAAACCTAGGGTTTCTAAAACCTTGCATAATAGTTGTGATTTAGCTGTTGTAGTAGTATTTGTAATCGAATTATCAAGTTTTCTTGGAAAGTTTTATTAGTTCCTTAGATGAAACTCAGAATCCTATTTGTGTAGATTCTCTTAGTTCATGAATTAAACTTTCTAAGTCAGTCAAACAAATAATCATGCTCCAGTTTTCCAATGTTACGTTGTCAGTTCCTAAATAATGCATTCTCAGATTTACATGTTAGAATATTGAGCTATCCAGTATTTCAGTTATGTTGTGTCATACATATTTCCAGTTGGAGTAGACTTAGCACCGAGTTGGACTAGGATTCAGCGTACCCTCATAATCCTAGAACTACGTGCCTCCATAGGTTTATAAGTCCCCTCTGTGGGCATCAAATTTAGTGATCACGCCAGTCATGCCTTTATACCCGTGGCAAGGTATATTGGGTCCTCTTAATGGGGTGTACAAACCAAACAGTGCGTTTAGCTCACATGGTTTTGATTTTGGTTAATAGTAGCTCTCACAGTCAGACTCTAGTGCATTTGACCAGTTTTTTAGTTTACACTTCAGTATTCACTCTCAGCATGTTAGGTTCATGACTAGTACCTGGTCTTTACATTTAGCTCAGTTTTCATATATATTTCAGTATCTATGTTTCTGTTCAGATTAAGTCATTGATTAGTTATGCTTTGTTCAGCTTTTATGTTTGTTTAGCTATTATGTATAACCTGCATTATCAATACATTCCAAGTACTGACGCATACTCTGCACTACATCCTTTGATGATGCAGGTTCAGGTAATCAGCATCCAGATCACGCATAGATCAATTCATGATCCGTATTTAGCAGCTTCAGTGGTAAGTCCTCATACTTCAAGAATAATAGACATGTTTTTCAGATTCAGTCTTTCATTTCAGTTTTCAGTTTTCCTAGAGTTAGCTGGGAGCATGTCCCAGCAACTCTAGGCAGTAGAGGCTTTTTCAAACATAGTATTAGATTCAGCTTTATCTTTTGAGTGATTGGTTAGTATCACTAAAACTCTTAATATGTTTTATATATTTAGTTAGACTAGATGGGTATTCCCCAGTTTGAGTTATCAATTGATTTAGCTTTCGCATTAGTACATGTTTTTATTTAGATATCTTTCAGTATGCTTAAGATATTCCAGCTTCAGGGTTAGTTTAGGGTCACTCGTGATCCTAGGGCCCATGTTATGTCAAGGGGATAGCCTTAGGGTGTGACATAATAAAACTCAAATTTCTTGAATATAGAGTCTTAATTTTGACAATCATTCAACCTAAATTTTAATATATTTATTACATTAATTATCTTACTGAAATTTTTTATTTGACATCTAATTATCATAGATTCTTCAACTACATTTACCATATATTTTATGATCAATATAATCGATAACTAAATCTATTTTTTCAGTGCTTAGTATATGTACATATTTAGACGCAATTTTTATTATTAGGAAAACCTGAAGGATCGTGATGACACTTTACTAACCCTCTGTTAGCTAAGTGAATTGTTTCCCGAAATACTAAATTCATTTAATAATGCGGAAATAAATAAAATAGCGATAACAAGTCATAACTTATCTTTCATATAGGTATATAAATGTGGGAAATATCAATCACAAGAAGAGTTATTAGAAGTTGAATACAACTTTTTAAATATGAATACACCATCTCTGAAATAATACAATACTAAAAAGTAAAAGTTAAAGTGTATAGTTGATCATGGTCAACATTGGTGCACAAATTCAAATTGGTAATTTGATGTTTAATAAATCTATAATATATTTTATTATTTATTTGCATATTTGGTTTTGTAAAGGAGCTTGAAGGGTGAAATAGAGAATTTTTCATAGATAATGCACCAATTATTGGTGCAATTGGTTTTCTTGCCCATGCACGTAAGGGCTAGATTGCATCCGTGAAGAATAATTGTAGGAATTCTATGCATTCACGGTGTATGTGCCGCATTTGTGGAGGATAAAGTTTGCTAGTCAGCTCTTGATGAGGAATCACAATAGTGATTGTTCTGTCACGATTCTGGTGGGTTAGATCAGATCACTTGATCACGTTCGCAATTGTGATCTACTTTTGCAAAAAGCAATAAAGACCTAGAAAAAATTATCCCCAATATGAACATAGACTTCAATTGAGATTTTCCGAGTTTGGTAGCTCAACTTTGGTAATTTTCAAGGAGGAATTGCTCATTTTATCTCAGTGTAAGAATCTAACTCTAAATATAATATTTTCCCTATATTATATTGTTTGTTCCGTGATTTAATTCACACTTGGGTGTTAGAAATTAGGATTTTTTAACCTAAAAATTGAGGAGTCACATTTTGATAATTTGGAGTCCAGATCGATCTTGGATTTTGATTAAATTTTATATTTGTGACAACTAATTTTGAAATAAATTATTGCTCTGACCTTGCAGGCTTAGGGTTGACTTTTTGAGTTCAGAATGAAAGTATAATTATATGTTTATCAATAGACTAGTACACTTATTTAGAATATGTTCTCGATAGATTGAGAGTATCTAGAATATTAAAAAAAGGCATAATTATGAGGGTCTATGTAATGATCCAATTAGTCATTTTTGGATATTTTTATAAAATTATCATTTTACGCCTACTGATATTAACTCCGATCTAGTTCTAATTGGATTTTTAAAAAAAATAACTAAGTTTTGAGTAGAAAGTTATGAATTATGTAAGATTTTGTTTGTTTTGAAAGGCTAAACTTGTTAAAAAAAAAGTGGTTTATGATGTCTTTGGGAGTTTCAAAGGTTAGAATGGAAGTTTTTCGAGTTTATCAGTCCCAAAATATGGACATTGGTCTAAGAGAGTTGTCGGTTTCAAATACGGAGTCTTTTTGAGGTATTGAGGTCTTAAGTTAGAAATTATTGAGATTTTAGCATTTTTATTGACTTTGGTCAATATTCGAAGTTCGGATACTCGAATCGGAATTCCCGGAGTTCCACTATATTGGGATGATGATTTTAGGCTTAGATGAGGTCTTTGTTGAATTTTCAACGTTCCCGATCTTGTTTTAGCCATTTAGGTGTTGTGTTCATTCCTTGTGCATTTCATGCATGTCGGGTCAAGGAAATATCAAATTTTTATTTTGATAGTTCCATTGAGTCCAGAACATCGAGTTTAGTATATTTGCATATTTGATTTGTGTGGATGTGATTTTGAACGAAATATGAGGTTCCGTTCAATGACTTTGTTATTGGCTAAATTTTCTGATGTCTAGTGTGCTCGCATTAGCGAGAGGCTGTTCGCAAAAGTGGGTCTCGGTTTTGCGAACACTTGACTGCTTTCACGACCTTTGCTTTAGTGAAGACTAGGTGGCGAAAGCAATATGCCACATTTTAGCGGGGTTTGCTTAAGCGACTAAGAGATGTTTTAGCAATGATCGTGAAAACGAAGCCTGGTTCCCGAAAGTGAGACTCCCATTTTAAGTGGGGTTCGCTTAAGGGAACATGTATTTACTTAATTGACTTCTGAGATGGTTTATGGCCTACCATTTTTGGATTCTACCTCATTTTTCCCCATTTAGAGTTTTTGAAAATTCTTGGAGGCGATTTCAAATAGATTTCTAGTGCTAAATCATTTGGGTAACTCTTTGTGACCCTAAAAATTCAATTCTCTTTTATCATTTATGGATTTTAACATCATAACTTGGGATTTTGATTGACAAATGGTAAGGTTTTTCAAGAACTACTTGAGTTCTAAAGTCAAATGGTGATTGTGAACTTATTTCAATTCCTTTTTTTAAAAATGGTTTTCACCAAAGAGTTCAAATGTCTTGGATATGAGTGTTGTTATTTCTCGAAATCTTATAGTGATTAATTGTTTGATTAGATTGTATGACTTTGGACATTGTTCGGAAAGAAAAAGCTCAAGTCTTGGGTTGACTTTTGATATGCAAATAAACTTCTAAACCTTGTAAAACTTGTATAATCTTTTATTTCCCTTCATTGTGTGTTGGAGGGTAATTGGAATGAGGTGATTTGTTCAATTATTCCACTTTATTGTTGTGCTTTGTGAATTGCCTTGTTGTGGACCCTAATTTGTTGTTTGATGAAATACTTTGATGGCATCATTATGCATTAGCTTAGTTTTACCTTGTTTAGGCAGTTACTTGTTGAGTACCATATTTTTTCTACTTACTTCGTGGTTCTACACTTGTGTAAGTTATGAGCCGAGACCCATGCGATCTTTCTCCTTCATCTTTTTCCTAGGCTTTTAGAGGACTTTGAGAGGAGATTGTTTGTAATCTTGGTGGGCCCTCTTGTTTCTTATTTTATGTTTTGTTCTATTCGAGAGACACATATTGAGACTTGTATTTATCTTTCAAATTTATATTTTTATACAAGTGGCTTGTACATGAGACAATGAGGGTATTTTACAATGACTAATTTTTTTCGATCTTAAGCTATTATTGTTTTACTTTCATGTAACACCTCAGACTTTGATCAGTTTTTGGTTTTGGATCAACTTCAAATGACCATATCATTTAGCAGATAAAGAGTTAGGTGGTCCATGAGGTATCGAATAAAAAGTTTTTGACTCCTCTTTTTAACGCCCTCAAGTTTGCTAAATTTTGTGGTCGCACTAATAAGTTATGGCCATTTGAGTGAAGCCTCTCTAGTTAAGGTTTTTCATCCATTTAAGGAAAGAGGTATTTTGGTCTTTTCCTTACCCCCACTAGGACTAAAACGTTTTTCTCATCTAAATAAGGGTCTAATCTTATTTATACAACTTTTCCACGTTCCTAAACGCTTAGAATTTGAGAGAATGGTTTCAAGGAGAGGAAAAGAGAGTTTTTAAGTGTTCATTCAAGGGTTGAGGAATTTCGCCAAGAACAAGTATTCTTTTGAGGTATGTAAGCTTCTCACAGTGTTGGTTTGTTCCCCCTCACACCATACATGTAATTTCATTCATGATTCATCCAAGAGATCATTTATAATGAGATTTTTGAGTAATTCTTGAGTTTTTTCCCCGTTCTTTAACAATAGAGGTTTTGAGTTCTTGAGGTGAGGGTCTTGCGAATGAGTGGTGTTTCTTGATAGAATTTACATGTAATTTCAATGAATTTGTGTTGGGTTTTGAATCAAAAAAAGTTTGGAAGAAACCAATTGATTCTAGATGAGTTAGGACCTGAAATTGAGCAAGAAAATTCGTCGGATTTCTGGGTTCGGGGCGGGGCAACGTGCCACCAAGGCACAAGGGGGTTGGCGCTCTACGCCTATAGTGCGCACCAAAACAGCTACAGTACTCTTGGGTCTGGCGTGGCGCGCCACTGATGCGCCAAGGTCGCCTGGCCTTTTTCTTCTTCGTCGTTCTACTATATGCATTCTTTTGAATCGTGTTTTCAATCTCTTCTTGATATTAACTCTTAAAGTCTTCACTAATCCTTTAGAGACCCTACATATCCTAATCAAATGTCTTAATTTACATTTAAAATTGAAGTAAAGTTAAGAGAAAAGTTCATGTCCTTTTGAGTAAAAGTTCAGAATCCTTTTGCAATTAACTAAAGATTTGAACTAAGTTTTGAGTAAATGAGTATGAGAACGAGGAGAGTTGTGTTTCTTATTTTAATATGAGTATAAGGGAACTAAGTATTCCCAAAATGTAATACTTTTACATTTAAAAGAGAGTAATATCGATTTCTAAATGAGTTTACAAGTACAGAGAAGTTTTAGAGTATTACCTCTTTTAAGAGGATCTTTCGAGTAATTACCTCAAATATAGAAAAAGTTATGTTTTACACATTTGAGCATGAGTTATATTGAGCACCGATATGGTGACGAGTTGTGACAACTCAAAATCCTCATAAACCATGTATGCGAACATGGGTAAAGGATCATAATTTTTAGATGATTCCCTATTTCTTTGAAGCATAGCTTGGTGGATCCACTTAGTTGAGGTGTTTTATACCTAGTCAAGGTATAGGACAGTTCTGGCAGCGTGGGTGAGATGTTGTATCATCACGTAGCTCATAGTGATGGTTGTCGATTAGAGAATTTGCTAAAAGAGTAAAGAGTATGTCATTATATTTTTATACATCATTGAATTTTATCTCCTATTTTATAATGCTTTAAATATTGCATCTATCATGGTTTCTTTGTATTGAGTAGAGTTGAGGTGAGTATCTCTTCCAGCCCTGTAAGTTAATTAAACTATTACTTTCAATTTTCCACTTACATGCTCGTACATTCAATGTGCTGATGTCATTCGACCTGTATCTTTTTACGATGCAATTATAGGTATTAAGGGTCATCAATAGACACTTCGTTGATACCATTTGCATTCCACTTAGCTTTGGTGAGCCTCCTCGCTTTCCAGAAGATTCCACATTTATATTTCAGTTTTGTTAAGATGTTGTGGGTCTTGTCCTGACATCCATCATAGTATTTAGAGGCTTCATAGACAGTAGTAGTTGAGGAGTCTTTCATTATACCTTTGTTGATGTTTGAGACTTGGAGTCAATTGTTTATGTATAATTATTCATTTCCAGACATTTCTGAGTTTATCTATTGTTTAGACTTTTGAGTTGATCTATACATTTGAGGTTCCTATCTTGCTTGAGTAAGTCTTCCGCTAAGAAGCCATCCAGGCCAAGGGTTCGCTTGGGGACCAGTTATGGTTCTTCAGTGTCGACTACGTCCAGGATGTAGGCCCGGGCGAGACATTTCTGCATTTCTTTTGTATTATTGGATTGAGGCTAACTCTTCTTGATGGGATTAGACGAGTGTCACACATCCATTTTTGAGTCGTGATAGTTTGTCACTTTTTCTTGGCTTACGGAGTAGGCTATGGAGTATTCTCTTATATCTTTCTTGGGGGTGATTTATTGTATCAAGTATATATGTTATGAATGGGTGTATTTGCTGATTCAATGTTGGAAAGAATGATTTCATGTGTGCAATATAGGCTGAGATTTAGCTGATGCATATTATATGACTTGAATTTTTTGTGTGTTGTTGTATCAGTCTAATCGGTGTTTTCTATCATACCTTAATGAGTTAGTTGCTTTAAGGGCATTATTTTGAAAGAGATGTGCTTATTAAGTTGCATGTGGACATTCTTTATTATTGTGATAATGCATTCATTTTTATTTATATATTATGAATCAAGGATATTGTATATATGATGTTATCATAGAGTGATGAAACTCAAAGAAAAATAATTTTGGATACAAGATTTTACTTGAAAAGTCAAAGAAAGATGGCTTCATGCACTTTTTCTGATTGGTAAGTAAAAGATAAATTGTTCCAAGTACTTTTTATCATGTGATACTCAAGAAAAATGGCTTTGGACAGGTACATTTAGTTTTTAGTCCAGTCTGTTGTTATTTCAGACAATGTATTGGCATTGAAATAACTCTATTTAGTTTTCAGTGTAGATGTCAACATAACTCTTCAGATTTTGGATCATGACACACTAGTGTCACAAAGTTTATTGGCAATCTTACTAACACAAATGATTGTGAAATCTTCGAGTGGGGTGAAGTCATTGTTAAAAAAGAAACAATACAAGAACTTGATTAATTAAGATTAACTTTTCCATGTAACATGATTACAAAAAAGGGGTTCTTTAAATATATATTATTTCAAATATAATATGTTCAAAAAAGAAAGAAAATAATATATTAATGATGAAAAGGGTATTTTTGACACAAATAAGTAATAGTAGGAACAGTTTTTAGTCAAACTACTAGCAACATGATATTTTTTGACTAATCTATTTAACAACAAATATTCTTGGATCAAACTATAAATAGCGAACATTTTTATTCAATTATGTAGCTTAAGGATAATTTTGAACCTTTTTGTAAATAAAACTCAAAGTTCATGTTGACAACTGTTTTATAATAAAATTAACTCTCTTCACTACTTGCACCAGATTAATATTAGTATTTATATTGGGCCATATATAGTATTGATATAGTGTAAAAAAACTTCCTACTATTTAAAAATAAATAAATTGGGGAGTTCTCTTTACACTCTCTTGTCGAATATATATATATGTATATATATATGTACGTATATATATATATACATATATATATATACATATATATTTATATATACATATATATATATTTATATACATATATATACATACTTGTTTCACGGCAAGTGCGATGCACGTGTGTATTGTATATATAGTATACAATGCTGTACAATAGAAATAATATTACTTAATTAAAGCTTTTTAGTGAATAATTATAATTGAAAGAACACAGGACACGTGTTTTTAAGTAATTATTACAAATTGTCATAGAGTTACTTGTATTTTGAGATCAAAATGACCAGATATCATTGAACATTTCAAAATACATTCAAAGTTTAAATGTGGGGAGAAAGTGACATTTCTTTAGTAGTATTTTTACTTCACTCAATTTGGTAAGCAAATCTATCCAACAAATTTTAAAAAAAAATTCAGTACAAAAAATGTCACCAATAGCCTTTCCTCTTGATGTTATGAACATAAATGATGGACACCATTTTATGTACAATTTTTCTCTTAAACATTCATACTTTAAATGTAGTATGTGCATGACACTAATAAGGGTTACCATAAATATTTCAATATTTTATCTTTGTACGCAATCTATCTTTTACAAAATATTATTATTCAATTAATACTTGAGTAAGACTATCATAGAGAGGTAATTTTAGAACAAAAAAGAAGTACTTTGTTGTTATAACGAATGATGGTTACATAGAGGTTTGAGTGTATGTCAATTATTTAGCTTGACCAATTCTTTGTTTTATATGTGTGTGTGTGTATATATATATATATATATATATATATATATTTCAATAGCATAATTTAATTATAATATATCAACAACATCACCTTTGGAGAAATTTTATTTCATTTCTTTAAGTTTCTACCTTATCTTCGTAGAATTGTAGTCTTCTCCTTGTTTCTGCCGCATACATATCATATAGTTGTTGTCTAATGAAAGAATCTAGTATTTTACAGGAGATGTATCGTGATATAAAATATTAAACTTTTTCAATAATAAAAGTTAATAGATGAATATAATTAATTATTATTTATAGAATCTTTAATTTGATTTAAGATTATTTTATCATCAATCACTATTTTCTTATCTATTTTTTATAGCTAGTAAGGACTGTATGTTGTGACATAACATTTTCTCAAATTAAAATGAACACAAAATAAGAGGAAATTCATACCAAAAAAATTTCATAGTCAAAATAAATATAAAAAAGGAAAACAATATATGAAACAATACATAACCAATGAAGAAGGAAGACGGAAATATATGTTCATGCTATATTTTCCATTTTATTGAAATATCTTTCAACAAAAACATTACTTGACCTGTTCAGAACAAAGAAGAAATATCTTACCCAAATCATGTGACTTTTTTCATATTTGTTTATTATTACTGTTTTTCTCAAAACTATTCGTCATTGTTAACTCATGAAAATCATAAGAAAAAATACGAGTGTGAATTGAATGATTTGCAAGAATTTATTCACCAACTCTTTCTTATATGATACCTCAAATTTCGTTGAATTTTGAACTTAATCAACTGTTGCAAATAACTCTTGAAAGTTTTTAAGAAGAAGAAGAGTACAAAACTTTAAAAAAAAATTGTAGTCTCAAAGTGAGAGGAAACTCCTCCATTTATAGCTAATAAATAGCAGTATGAATAGGTGCTAATTGTGCCTAATCATAAAAGTTACAACCTTTCGAAAAAGTCACAACCCTTTGGAAAAGTCACAACTCATTGAAAAAGGCACAACCCCTTTAGAAAATTCACAATCCTTTGGAAAAATCACAACCCTTTGGAAAGTCACAACTCATAGAAAATGTCACAACCCATCAAAAAAGCTGCAAACTTTTGGAAAAGTCAAAACTCTTTGAAAAATTTACAACCCTTTAATGTGAAAAGGTGTGTATTTTTAATATAATATAAATAATTAAATTAATAAATAAAATAAATTGAGTATTTTTTATTTGGGGTATTATAGTAATTCAACATTCAAGTTTGGGAGTTCATGCTTTTAAGGTAGTATAGATATAGATAGATAGATATAGATATAGATATATATATATCCCTCGTATATTTGAGGAAATTAATTCATATTGGTTTAGAAGACCATTTGTCCTAATAGATTTGGGAAATAAATACATTGTTCTTCTAGGATTGGGAGAACCTTTTCCTTATATGTTTAAGTATAATCTGGATCTATATATAGGGGATGTAGTCGGAGATTTCAAAGCATTGCTTCTTCTCTTCTTTCATAGTGGAAAACTCTATTTCCTTTTTTTCTTGGTGGATTAGGTCGAGTCGAACCTCATTAAATCCATGTGTTATTTTTTCCTTTATTTTTCTTCATTTGTGATTGTGTACTAGTTAACCCACGATATTTCTGCAACATTTAGATTTAAGATAAAATTTTACGTCAAAGATATAAGATGGAATACATAAGCAACTACTTAAATGTTTTATGAACGGTTAGACAAATACTTTAAATTTCTCTGTAATTGAACAAACATGCCTTGTTATTATTATAAAGGCATAATACATAAACATGACCTTTAACTTGACTTCAACTTGCAACTATCATCTTTAACTTTCCAGTACACAAGTAGGCACTCTAACTATCCAAAATTAATACAAATAAACATTCAATCCTACCTGACAAAATACGTGAAATTAAGGTAAGTCACACGTGTCAAAGGTAAAATTGAGTGTAGAAAGTTTCATATCATAAATGAGGTCTAAACATAAATGTAGAAATTCATACTAGGTCTTGACAAGACATTCTAAACATCAATAGAGTGGTTGGGATGTAACCCATCACCAGGTACAAAATATCAAAAGAAAAGTGTATAAAGCAATTAAGTCTTTTTGGTCTTGCCCTCGAAGTATGAGGACTCACCATTCCAAACCAATGGAGCACAATCCAGGCTAGCCACAGGTGGAAGGAAATATGTCAGACCCTATATTATAAAATAATATAGACACAAGTATGCACTAGTACATGCAATGTACTAAGTATGGGAAAATGCATAAAAGAAACAAATATGACCATAAGAAGATTTAAACATGATATGCATGACCAAGTTAAACATAAGTAAAACCTTTAAATAATAGTAAACCATGAACAAGGTCAATGCATACTTAAAACATATTGGAAGTTTTCATAAAACCTTGTAGATAACGTAGTTCGCTTTTGTGGGATGTTGACCATTAACTGACTTTAAGATCATGTGAGCTATAACATGGAATTTGTTGTAACCCTCACATCGAAAAAGGGATCCTACTTGATGAGATTGCTTCTAGAGACTCGGCCTTTACTAGGAGAGCCTCCATCTCAAAGTCATCTCGGTGCTAAGTAAAATCTCAACAGGATTAGTCATAATCATATTCATATTAGCAAACTTGGAAAGGCTTAATTAAACTACAAATCCTATCATAAGTCATCATAGAGTAGCTCATAAAAATCATGATTTATACATATGTGAGAAAACCTTTCACCACCATAATTTCATAATGTGTGAGAAAACCTTTCACAATTAGTTGATACCTATCTCATAAGCACCCTTGGTTCATAAATATTAATTTCTATACATGCATAGCTTCACTAAATCTGTAACACCTCAGATTCAAGAAAATAGAAAAAATACAGCTTTTCAGGACCTCGTGTCACAACCACGGGAGCCACCGACGGTCCGTGGTCTGACACACGGTCCGTAGGTGGGATATGTTGTTGGGCTCCAAATTTTGATGGTCTCTGATCCACCCACGGTCGATCAATACGGTCCGTGGTTGGATCTACACACCATAGGTGAGGGTTAGAAGCCAATTAAAGGAAAATGGATGTTATGTCAACTTCAAACAATCATATCTTTTAGTACAAAATGAATTAGAAGGCATGTGACTATCAAATTGAAGATAATTGAATCCTTTTTCCAACGTCACCGAGTTTGCTAAAATCCAAGCTCGGAGTAAAAATTTATGCTCATTTTAGTGAAGCCCTATTGGGCAGACCACGAACCATGACCCCAGTCGACTGTTGGTAGTCCAAACGACGGTCCGGCAATCCCAGGCATGCCTTTATACCCCTGGTAAGGTATATTGGGTCCTCTCGATGGGGGTGCATACACCAGATTTCACGTTTAGCGCACGTGGTTTATGTCGGTTAATAGTAGCTCCCAGAACCAAACTCCTAGTGCAGTGACTAGGTTATTAGTATTTATATCAATATACAGTTCAACATGGTATCTTCATGATTAGTACTTGGTCATTGCATTCATTTTAGTTTTCTTCCAATTATATTTCAGTATCTATATCTCTTCTTAGATTACATCATTGCTCAAATATATATTGTTCAGCTTATATATATTTTATTCAACTTATTATATTTATTCTGCATGCTCAGTACATTCCAAGTACTGACGCATACTCTGTGCTACATAATTTCATGATGTAGATTCAGGTACTCAACATCCAAATCACGCTTTGATTGATTATCGGTCCACATTCATCAGCTTTAGTGGTGAGTCCTCATATTTGGAGGACAGTAGACATGCTTCACTTTAGTCATTATTTGAGTTTCATATTTGTTAAACTTAGCTGGGAGCATGTCCCAATAACTCAATTGACTAGAGGTTTTTTTGACATAGTAATAGATTCAACTTGATTTGTTAAGTGGTTGTCAGTTATCACTAAACTCTTAGTATGTTTTCAATATGCAAACTATTTGGGTTTTGTCCCCACACCAGATATTTATTGATTTAGCCTCCGCATAGTTCACAATTTACTTAGTTATTTTCATTATGCTTATGATATGCCAGACTAAGGGTTAGCTTAGGGTCATTCGTGATCGTAGGTCTCGTGTTATGTCATGGGGGTAACCTCAAGGTATGACAAACTTGTATGAGAGCATTAGGTTCAAGAGTCCTAGGGTGTTTGAAAGACACACTAAGTAGAGTCTCTTTCATAGGTGTGAAGCGCGCCACATCTATGATGGGGGGGGGGCTACAAAGTGCTTTAAGAAAAAACTTCACTTTCCTTTCTATTCTCATCGTGCGTGGGTATGATCCAACTTCTTCTTTCTAATCCGTCCTTATGCATTTCAGATCATGCCTCCTTGTAGAGTTAATGCACATAATGCTAATGAACACAATGCTAACGCAACTCCTCTAGTCTTGAACCATAAGCTTACGAATGCAGAATTTTGGAATGTGATCCAGCTCTAGGCTCAGAGTGTAGCAAATCAGAACAATCAGCAGGCCACAGTTCCTGCAAACACTATGGTGGATCAGCTGCAGCTAGGGTTCGAGACTTTGTTCGAATGAATCCACTTGAATTTCTAGGGTCAAAGGTTGGTAAGGACCCACAAAACTTCATTGATGAGGTTAAGAAGATTCTTAGGGTAATGTAAGTGACTTGATGAGTGTGGAGTTAGCATCCTATCAACTTAAGGATGTGATTCATATCTAGTTCACTCAAACATGGGTGCGAATTGTGACTAGGGATTATTTTACTAGAGCTTCTTCCCAAGGGAGTTGAGAGAAGCTAAGGCTCAAGAGTTTCTGAAAGAAGGGTTCAATGTCGGTCCAAGAGTAAGGGGTGACGTTCACTCAGCTCTCCGAGTATGCTCCACACATGGTTGTCGATCCAAGGGCACAAATGAGTAAGTTCTTGTTTGGGGTATCTGATCTAGTTAAGACTGTAACACCCCGTATCCGAAAATAGAGATTTTAGATTTCTGGTGTTACAGGTGGCACTCACGGACACCATCCACGGACCGTAGATGGACTCACGGTCCGTCCTGTAGGTCCGTGGTTCATGACAGAAAACTTCCCCAGAACTCACTAAGAAAATTTGGCTAAGTGTTGACCCACGGCCAGACTTACGGTCCGTAGGTCAGGTCACGGACCGTAGTTAGTGTTCGTGGATCGATGCCCCTAAAGCCCAGCTTCAGTCCCGATTGACGGTTGACCAGCACGGACCGTCAATCGATCCACGGCCTGTAGGTCTGACCGTAGGTAAGGGTTAACAACCAGTTAGCTGAAAATTATTGATGGGTCAACTTCAGATGATCATAACTTTTAGCACAAAATGATTTATGTATTCCATGACCTATTATATGATAGATAATTGAATTATCTTTCTAACGCCACTGAGTTTGCTAAATTCTGACTTCCGAATAAAGAGTTATGCTCGTTTTAGTGAAGCCCTGTCGGGCAGACCCGACCTATGGACCCAATCGACGGACCGTCGATTGATTGACGGACCCGTAGGTCCAATCCGTCGATCACTCCGACAGCAATTAAGTCAGGGGTCTTTTGGTCTTTTCCTATTTCGTTTAACCCCTAAGGTACGTCGTTTAAACCCTAAATCATGAGATTTTAGTCAGTTTAAGCCTAGAAACATAACTAGAACTTACCTAAGTCAAATTATTAATCAAAGTTAGAAGAATTAGAACGCTAAGAGGAGAAAAGAGGTCAAGAACCCTGGTTCAAGAACGCAGCAAGGTTCTATCAGTTCCAGCCCCGAAATCGAAAGATTTCTCCGTGGAATTCGTCACCAGGTATGTGGGATTTCACTAGTGGGTTCCTTTCACCCATTGGGTCCCTAGAATTCAGTCAGTTTCTTGAT